>JAVCKT010003497.1:0-10794 GCA_032273925.1 Rhynchotus rufescens | reverse complement strand
CAGGAAAATGTTTCTGTAAACTGTAAACTTTAACATTTCCGACCTCTCTTCTTTTAGATTTCTAATATTGGGAAGCTGAAAGACTTTCTTCTGCAACACAGGAAAGATTACATTAACGCTTACAGGTAAGTGTATTTTTATTACTATTATTATTATTTTCAGATATATAAAATCTGGAAAAAAATATCTGTACACACAATGACCAAAACAAGCTATAGTTTGCTGGAAGTTATTGCTGGAAGATGAAAAATAATGCTGTCACAAGGAGGAGGTCCTAAGTAAAATGAGGATCAGAAACTCAATATGAGGTACGGTCCAAACTCAGCACCTTTTAAAGTAAAGTCAGTTACTAAGATGGTCTGGTACTGTTTCAAGTTCCAGTGATCCAGCTTATCCTTTTAATTCTGGGACCCTAGACCTGTCTGTTACCTCCAGGTATATAGTTAGTAGCTTCAGCAGGTACGAGTGGCGCGTGATGTGAACCCCTGAGACCCTGAAATGTGATTTCCAAGGGAAGGATGTCCCTGAGAAAGCTGTGCTGAGGACGCCAGCACAGGAGGTATTGCCTTTTCTGTGACTAATCGGGCTTCAGTTCTAGTAGTTGGGAAGTTTTAATTCTGTTCAGCCATTATCAAACATTCAGCATTGCTGAATCTGCTTACTGGCTGATAGCTTTGGTAGTAGGACTTTTAGAAGATTAAAACAGAAGTTTATTTACAGATTGGTGTTAGTAAGAAGGAGAGGAAAAGAGTATTTTACGGTCTACCAGTTTCGTATTCTTAATGATTAGTTATCAAGTTAACCTAAGAACCGAAAGTTTAATATTACTACAACTTGTATTTTGAATAGGTCAGTACAAATAATCATATCATTTGACACAGAAATGTGTTTTTTGTGAAATTTTTGTTACATTTCAGTCATTTTGTTACAACTTCAGTCATACTATAGATTGCACAATATTGCCTTACAGAAATGTACAGTACTTCATAGGTATCTCCACTTAACGAACTCAGCTGCTGCAGAAATGGACTTGTGCCATACACATAACCATATAAATAATTATTTGAAATAAGTAGGTAGTTTTTTAATGTCATCATAGTTGAATATTGTGAGGTCTGCACTAATCTTTTTTTTTTTTTTTTTTTCCCCTCTCCTTCCACCTTTCTCAGCCTAAAGTTATATTATATTTAGGAGAGGAGGGAAAAAATGCACACCCTATGTATCCTTCTTCCCAAGATACTGGTTTAGCAGTGACAGACAGAGCCCTCCTACCTGTGCAGTGCATTGCAACCTTGCAATTTAAAGTCTTGCTTACGGTCTTGAAGGTCTTTTTCAACCATAATGATTCTATGACTGAAGTGGCTTCTTGTTAGTTGCTCTTCTCAAAAAATCAATTAAAAAAAGATATTTTTTTTCCACAGTCATTTCAGAACAAACCTATGCAGTTCAAGTGAAATAGAGCAGGTTTTTCACTTTGAACGAATGGCTGTGAACTCCACAATCTTCTATGATTCTGTGTGTTTTTCCAATCCATCTGTGTAACTGCAGTATTGCACAAATCCAGACATGTCCCCCCGTCAATGTTCTGATTTTACCACAACTCTTGACTAAACTAAGCTGCAACTGAGGTAGAGAAAATGCAACTTAAATCCAAATGTTGCAGATGTTGAGTCCCTAATTAGTTTAATGCCTTTCTCTGGAGGGCTTCACAGGTACAAAACAGGAAAATTATCCAAACAGAGGTGTTTAAATGCTGCGTAAGAAGATAAAGGGAACAGATTAATTTAGGCACTGTCCATATTGGAGGAACACTCTTAGAAATGTTTCCAAGACTACAGGGTCATAGTTGTAGCAATACTGTATGATTGATGTTATCAAAATGTGTTCCTAAATAAGTTGCTGGAAGATTTCTGGCACCTTTCCTCACATCCACTCTGAAACTTTAAAAACAGCATTTTGATGCTGTAGGAGTGAAACAAACAAACAACAACAGAGAAGATTTCAGCATATTTTAAACTTGCAGGACAGTGAGAAATGTTCCTTATCAGTACCAGGCAAATGAACTCAGTGCTCTCTCACTTTCCATGCATGTGTAGATGTGTCTCAGTTCTCTGTGGCAGGTGTATGAGGAACTGCTTTTCCAAGGAGCGAGCAAGGCGTCCTCCAGCTGTGTGATGTGAGCAGCTCTCTGGTTTTGAATTCTCGTTTGGGATAGCTAACAAATAACACTAGGTGGAGCCACCAATTTAATACTGAAATAACTCTCTATTGTGTGAAAGCTTAATAGGAATGCTTGGATTGAGATGCTGCAAATAATCACGGGAAGGACATACCATGAGTAGCAGTTAAATTTTGAGTTATATTTGTGATTTATTAGCAATAACAGGTGTGAAGGTGATTGTTCAGGCTATTTTCACTTCTAAAAATAGATAATTTTGTTTTATAAGTTCTCTTTCAAACAGTTATTATGGTAATTCTCAGTGATTTTCTTATTTTCCTTAGGCTAAAGAGGAGAAAAGAAAGAGGAAAGCTTTTCATTCTTAAACCATAAAAAGCCCTCCAAATCTCATCTCTGATTCCAATTGATCCTGTCCTTAAAGGTCAAACTTAAAATAGACAGGATTGTCAAACTCTATTGTAGATTACTTAGGCAATTCTACTTGGTGGATAAAAGAGCCATAGCCTCCAGCCTGTCTCCTAGTTTTAACAAATACCTTAGTTGTTCTAAAGAGCAATTTTGATAACTTTTCACAACCTAAACTATGGGAAAACATTTAAAACAATTTAATGCTAATGGAATAACCTGGAAATTTAATTTTCCAGGTTATAAATAAATCCAGGTTTAATTTTGCAAATGATATTGGACTATTCCTTATTTTGCCAATTCTGCTATTTGTTTTTCAACTGCAGGAAAAGGTGTTAGCGAAATTTGTTTTTCAAGTCACGTAATTGAATTATTGAACTTTATAAAACTTCAGCATAATCTAGGTATTTCATTTCTTCTTGGATTTTACTTTTGCAGAGTCTAAATTATTTACTAATAATGTCTTGTAGTTCTGGCTTACATTAAATGTCCTGCTGTAAAGAGGAGATCTTTAATTTTTAGAGAAAAAAAAAATTAGCAATGGCAAGGGTAACTGTAGGGGGAGTTTATTGAAATTTAGGCCCAGACACATTTTTATCGAATTTAAATTAAATTTACCATTCTATGAAATACTGAACTTAAATGCCTAAATTGGGTGCAAAAAGCTTAAAAATTAGTAATTAAATTACTCATATGCCTTCTCTGTGGTCATTCTTGATTTGACTGTTATCAATAAAATATGTGCATGGGAAAGCACCTTAAGCTAGTGCTGCAAGCAAGCTTAGCTAAGCTTGCTAAAGTAAAATCATGCCTTTCTCCCTTCCCTTTCTCCTGTTTACCCAGACTTATTTGCTGCTTCTTGCAGTTACATTTTTTGGCCTCCTATGTCCTGCTGTTTTTTCTTCTTTCTGTTGTGGTTCTGATCTGTGGCTAGAGCTGCTAAGGAGCTTTAGTCACACAAATGATGAATCGACCTTCACTGACAATACTAGCTATGATGGAAGGCCTGCTCTGGAGATTGGCCTGCTAGAAGGCTCTGATTTACAGAAGAGGACATGATACTTCTTCAAATGTACAATTATTTCCTAAAATCTTGCTTTAAAACTGTGGGTTGTCTTATTTTCTAAAGTTGTAGCAATAATAATGGCAACGTCGGGTTTTCATGCAACGAGCATTTGTAATGAGAAGTCACATATAATGAAAGCACTGAGTAAGTAGCAAAGGGTATGAATGATCCATATTATTATCAGCTGTATTTACTAAGGGAAGGACCCATAATGTTAAATACAACATTATATTTAACATTAGAGACTTGTCTTAAAGAGAAAACTAATGTTTTCTTAAAAGAAGATCATAATTTATAGGAGATATTTGCAAATATTTTCTTTTTGGCTCAGTTAATCATCTTAATACTTACACATTTCAAGGCCAAGTTAAAATTTCTCACAGTATTTGGGTATCATTCGTAATCAATGAATTCATTCATTAAGATGGATATTTTTATAAGAAATTGCCTTTGAGCACTGATTCCTGCATGGTTTTGACCTTTGAACTTCCAAGACAGTTCTGTGTTTGTTGGTGCTTTCTACCTTTCTGGGTAGATCGATGAGGTTACATCAGTCACAACCTATAAATTTGGAATGGTCCTCTTGGATTTTTCAGTGATTTCTTGAAAGGATCTTCCAAGGTCTTTAAAGCCCTCTAGTTATTCCTAATGCTTTAATCAGACATTTGCATTTGTTTTTATGAGTGGGTTCACCATGGACATTGTTGTCAAGGGCAGCTAGAAGGGACATACTCTTCATCAAGTTTGCCTTCAATATTATCCCAGCAGGCCTTGAACCTTCGGACTTGGATCATACAGGATGATTTTTCTCTCGTGTGCTCATTTGCTCACTCACGTAGTAGCATCAAGTTATTACAGCGCTATGAGACACTTGTTTCTGATGGAAAGCTCAATAACAAGTTTTATTGACCTAACAGGAGGTGCCTGTTTTGGTTTCCTTCCATCCTTGCCTTCCTGAGGAGATTGGGGCTTCAGGTATCCTTGACTGAGTGGTTTGACCAAAGCTTGTTTAAAAGTGCTGGCAGCAGATACTGTGGCACCTAGAAAGTGATTATAAACTTATTTATTTATTTCCTGCTGGATTAAACTGCATTTTGTCGCCTTTCAAGCGGTACTGCTCCTACTTAAAAATTTAGTCTGCTGTATTTTTATATTAGCGCCTGGAAAAAGCAGCCGAACAACTTGTGTTCCAGTGTCAGGGCTGTTAGCTATTCTCAGTGTATAATTAGATTACTAATAATTACCCTATTATTAAAAATAAAACATGCCCGAGGCACTATTTTAAAATCTAATTTAAAAGAATATTATGGTCTGGATTTTGTAGTCTCTTTTTCCCTCTTTTTTTTTTTTTTTTCTTTTTTTACCCCGTCGTGTTTAAAATGCATGGAAACATAGAACTATTCAAATGCCATAAGGTTGGATAGGGCACAGAAACCTAGACATATAAATAAAAGAGCTTTTTATTACGTTCAGTATCAGAGCAGCCAAAACTGATTATCGTGGCATGAAAAAGAATAGCGGAGACTTTTGCTTCATGAAGGAGCCATCAGGAAGCTGCTATTCTGACCTACTCCTCTAGCTGAATTTGAGGGCCCTGCCTGCTCCCGTAGCTCTCTAGTTGGGGCTTGCTGAAAAATGCCGCACATTATCCCATACCACATGATCTTGCAGTCCCCTTCGGGCTGGGCCTGCGTGGAGGTGAGCACATAGAAGGGTTGTCCTGGCTTTACAGATGCTGAGAACTTGCTTTATGCCTTAGAATAGTAAATAAAAGAGTACGAGTGGGGCAAGAGGTCTGTCCTAATATGTTTAACCCATGTGTAAACCTGGGTAATTTGTATTCCACATATATTCCGCTATCAATAGGTCGTGTTCATTGGCCAGTGGAAAGGCTATCAGCCACCTGGTATCTTGACCTAATGCTCAGGAACACTGGAGTTAGCCTGAAAGTAGGAGGCGGAAATCTGGGAGTGTAGATCCCAGTGCCTTCCCACGCTGAAGATGTGGGAAGGCATTTGCTTTACTGGATAACATGTGAGATGACAGTGGAGATACTATGAGTGGTTGCAGGTATTCCTGTGGCTACAATGGCAGTGGATGTAGAGAGGGTTTGGCATCATCAGGGTGAAGTATGTAAAGGACATGTAGGGCATCAGGCTGTTCTGTCCTTGCAAACTGAAGATGAGCTCTTTTTATTCATCTGTGTGTATGTGTAATATTATATAATACATACCTTGAACAGGTGGGAAAACTTTCTTATATAAACAAAATCTGCCTTAAAATGATTATATAAATTAAGGTTGTCCTTACTGATTTTTAAATGAGAGATATAATGTTGTATAACTACTGTATGATCAAGAAACCCATTATGAACGTTGGATAAGGCACTTTAGCAAAGTTTTATTGACTTGTGTTCTAAAACAGTGTAATCACTACTATATACCTTCATATAGAATTCCATTTTCTAATGGGTATCTACAATATATTAATATTTTACAAGGAGAAAGAAAACAAAAAAATCCTTAAGTCTTCTAGAGCAAACCTACTGATTCATTGGATGCATTGAATGGAAAGTTTTGCTTGCTGTTCACTGGTATTATTTGCCCTTTTGTAGCTGGAGTCCATTTTTGTTAACTTGTTAACAAAAATATACATTAATCTTACTAGAAACTATTGAATATATTCTCTAAAACTAGAAGCAAGCAGCCAGGAAAGAACTTAGTCTACTTCATATTAAAAATACATTATTTTCTTACAATCCTCCCCTACTGTTTGAATTCACAGGTGGCATAGCATACCTACTTTAAAAATGAACTTAAGCATTTTGAATAATAAACATGCATTTAAGTGGAATTTAGTTCCAATACTATGTTCTTCTTTTTGGTGCTTGGGCTGTTCCTCCAAGCTTCTTGTTTTCTTGTTTTTAAAAGTGAAATATGCCTAACTGGTATAAGTACTGAGTTCTTCCCAAATCATTTCCCAGTTGTAGTCTTTAAAACCTCACAGCTTTATGAAAGTGGCATTTTTTTTTGTCAGAATTGTGGGTATTATGCTTTTAAGAATAAATTATCTTAGTTTTTTGTGTGAAAATCAAGGTTGACAAAAAGCCTCTATGGAGATGGTTAGTGGGAGGGAGGCCTAAATTTGGGAGACTGTTGAAATGACAGTTTTTCCTGTTTTTTTTCAGCCATATTATGTCTGAATATGTGAGGATGACGGATACAGAGCGTGATCAGATTGATCAAGATGCTCAGATATTTATGAGGACATGTGCGGATGCCATCCATCAGCTGAGAACAGAAGGTAAATTGAGAAACTTCTACATATTTTTTTTTTCATTACAGATAAAAGCTAATGTAATGCTGAATATTGGATAGTGCTATAGAATATGAACTGCTTTTGGAAAAAAAAACAATAAAATCTCATTTCTTTCATTTGCACCTGTGCAATTCCATTGAATGGTTAATGTAATAATTGAATTGTTTCAGTGTTAATGAAAGGAGAAGCCAGCATGTAGAAATTTATTTATTTGTTCAAATATGCTACTTAGTGTGTGAAAATTAAACAAGTATCCAATTTTGTGTTTAAATAGAAATTGAACACTGGCACAGAGACCTGAACCAAAACTCACAGATATCAATAGTCACCTGTAGCTAGCTTGTCATCTGGAAGGTATTAAAAGTATAGAATCTCTTCCATATATGAGATAATCCAGTCACTGAATGCAGTGGACTTAATTCTATAAATTCTATATTTTCTCTATATTCTCTTTAAATATTTTAATTAAATATAAGCATTTTCTTGAGTTGATGGGTATAGCCATTAGAAATTTATCTGTAGTGTGCCAAAAAAAAAAAAAGACACAGTGGTCATATAGAGTTTTCTGGCAGGAAACACTGTGTGTTTTTGTTTTTCTCCCTCCTTTCTCCTCTGTTCTTTTTAATAGAAAACTTAACAAAACTGATGCCTTTTGCTATATTGGTATAAAGAGTGCTGATGACACTGCTGCTCTTGATATGGTCACTGCTGACCGCAGTCTCAGTAAAGTAACAGATAGTTCTAACAACTTGAGGATAAGATGAATCTTTTACAGAACTGCCTTGGAATGCAAGAGCAAACTTGTCCTTTGCCTCTTCAAACTCAGTTGCTTTATGTCTGTGTTTCATTGATATCTGAAGATGAATTCCAAATTACAAGAGAAGAAAAATACTTAAACTGGTAGTTCATTTTCATGAAAATGAAGGCACTTATTGGAGGTGAAACTAGGAAATAAAGCATGTCCATCCTTTTCTTAAAGTTCAATTTACTCTCATGTTGTCTGGAAGCACAGGATACATTTCCTAGAAAGTAAGCCTGCTGTGAGGGTGGGCAAAGTATACTAAAGGTTTTGCCAGCTTGGAAGAGCCCTCTAAACACACTTGCAGCATGATTCAGAATCAGTGAAAGCAATTCATGCCTAGGAGCCTCATGGTAATAAAATAAGAAACTTTAATGTGTATGAATTAAAAGGATGCTTGACAAAGTAAGAACCAAAGCATAGCGCGTAGTCTAAATACTGGAGAACTGAAGGTGTTAGAGCTTGAACACCTCGGGCAAGCCAAGTCTCTAGTTCTGTTTTGTTCTGCTTACCTTGATGACATGTATTCTTGTTTAGAAAATTAATAAACACAGTATGACAAAAAAACAGGCCTTCAAGAATCAAAAAAATAAGGATCGTATGACAGCAAGTGGCTTGGGGTTTTAGTATGTTGTAATAACTTGTTGTTTTGCAGATCTGTATATAAAGTATAGCTATCTTCAATTATATAGTGTTAAATAGGCTCCTGAGTACGACTTGCATATAGACTGAGAACACAGACTTTTGTGTAGTTCAATGTAAAGCTAAAGGTTTATATCTTTTTTTTGCATTTCAGCACACAAGGGTGTCCAGTCTGCACAGGTGAAGGAGCACAGAACGGCTGTCTTGGACTTTGTTGAGGATTATTTAAAAAGTACTAAGTATTTTATTTTTCCTGAAATACTGAATGGTTAAAAATGAATGTTTTATTGCTCTTTCCAAGAAAGAAATGCTGATCTGACCTCAGTTTTTGATGTATCGTGTTTTGAACAGGGGTGTGCAAGCTGTACTCTGAACAAAGAGCCATCCGAGTTAAGCGAGTAATAGACAAGAAGAGACTGTGAGTAGTGTGCCGTTTTGTTTTAAGCAAAACAGAAAATGAAATGTTTGACTGTACCTTTAGTTTGTAGGATGTTGAAGAGAGCAAAATTCATGTTTAGAATCCAGTGAGGTTCTCTCAGATGGAAAGCCATAGGTGGACATGCTACCTGCACTGTAAGCAGCTGCATTCCAAAGCTCTAAGGTGTTTCTTTTTGTGCTTTGTTCCTTTTATTTTTGCTCATGTTCTTTGTATTTCTTTCATGAATGTGAGCAGTTAAGTCTGTAAATGTCAGAACAACAAAAGATAGTGGTGTTTTTAATATATATAAATAGTTAAACCATCAAATTGGTAAAATGTGGGTTAATGTAGAACTGGAGTTCTACAAAAACATCATAATATTTTCATATGTCCTGTTAATAGTAAACGGTGTAAAATATTCTAGTGTGGAATCCTACTCATTTATAATATGTGTCAACGATGCTGTTCAGCATATCAAGATACCATCTGTGTAGGTATGAGGGATGTTCAGTTTTCTCTCATCTCTTTCTTTAAAGCCACCATCTTTCTGAAAAAACAGCGATTAGATTGCAAATAAATGCTACTTGAAATAGTGAGATTTCTTGCCTGTAGAAACCTAATAAAAATCAAACCTTTTTTTCTTTTTAATTTAAAGAAAGCAGCTTCTTCTTCCTACCATGATGGCTTACACACATTCAATCTGTAAAAAGGCCTAGGAGAAATTGAAGATATGTGCTAGCTGCTTTGTCTGATTTTTTTTTTTCTTTTTTATTTAAAATCTTTTTTTCTTCTTTTTTTTTTTCCCTAGCCAAGTATCAGAACTAGAACATTTCACAGTTTTTTCTTACTGCACACTGTCAGGTGTGAGGTTGACAGTGAGAATGCGCAAGTTTGCAAATTCGTATTTTTTTTTTTTAATAACTCAGAAGTCCTCTTTTGTCAATATGCAGTACTTGAATTCTAGCCTTAAGTTCTCTTGTGGGCATTCTCTTATATTCTCTAAATTCTTCAGTTTTTTTTCCAGGAATTCATACTGCTTTATCAGTTTGGTGTTTGACTAGATCAGCTATGTACATTAAAACTAGAGAGATGTATTCAGAAATCCAGGAGGGGGAAGTACATTTTATTTGGAGTGATTCAGCATGGTTAAATATAATTGGATTCAGTCAAATTTATCCTCCTAGGACATGAATAATAGGACAACCCAAAAACTAATGAACAGAATGCACTCAACCAGTTCTGGAATTTGGTAAGAAGTAATTATGAGGGAAAAGTAAGATACACCCTTGGTAGCCTCAGAACTCCTGTATCTTTTCAGAAAGTAATAATATAGAAACAAAATAGAGTCTGGTATTTTTAGTGTGCAAGAATACATAACCTTATCAGTATTCTTCACGGTAAAGAACTTCAAAGTAAGATAGAATGGTTCCTGTGCTTCCATAATTGGCTAACAGGTATCAGCTATTCTGTTTGCTGGACTCCTGTGCTGCTGTTTCCATCTGATATCCCAGTTTCAGTTTTCTCAGAGGACTAAACCTAGGGGAAAAAAATGTCAATCTGATGTATGCTAAGCAGAGAGCAATGAAAAAGAGCTATGTCAGAAGTTAAAAAATCACTTAACTGAACAGCAGTAAGGCATGAAAAAATGACCTCGAAGATGCTGATCTTTTATGGAACATTGGAAGATACTTGTATGCCTCTTTTGCACAGATTTAAGAACTAAAATATGTTAGCCATGTGCAGCCTGAATGCAGTGCAGATGTTGGGTGGAGAAGAACCTCATGAGGTTCAATAAGGACAAGTGCAGGGTCCTGCACCTGGGCAGGAATAACCCCAGGTACCAGTATAGATTATAGGCTGATCTGCTGGAGAGCAGCTCTGCAGAGAGGTACCTGGGAGTCCTGGTTGACACCAAGTTAACCATGAGTCAGCAGTGCCCTCGTGGCCAAGAAGGCCAATGGGATCCT
>JAVCKT010003489.1:0-10685 GCA_032273925.1 Rhynchotus rufescens | reverse complement strand
GTCAAAAATAATTTTTTTTTTTTTTTTTTTTTTTTTTTTTGGTTGGGATGCTTAATGATGAACCACTACATTCCCTCTTTTGAAGCTTCAGCAGAACTATTGTAATAAAGATCAACACTTCATTAAATCCTTTTGCTTTCTTACTATACTTGTGTAACAACAAGTTGTTACACAAGTTTACCAGGCTGAAAAATGGTCAGCCTGGTAAAACCAAAATAGATTCCAGGCTATTCCAGCAAACTGTCTGCATCTCCAAACTGCCAACAAGCTTTGGACCAAAGCACCATGAATGACTTGCCTTTCTTTCTTGATATGATCTAATTTGTCCTCAAGCATAAAAGTTTGCAGATTTTTAAAAGCATTCATTTTATTAATAGTCTACAACCATACTTCATTTCTTTTTACAATCTCAAATTCACCATAAACAGAAATGCTTACTCTTCTGCACTTGACTTGAAGCGATCAGGAGACTGAAAGGAGAAAGATTATGCAGTACAGTATTACTGTATTCTGTAGACTTGTATTTTATCAAAAAAAAAAAGTGTGATGTCAGTAGTAGACAATTCAAGACTGGATAGAAAGTTTGTGTATTTTGAAGGTAAAATTCAATTTGAATCGTTTGCAAGTAGCATAGTTGAAGGACCCAATCAGCAGAATATTTATTGCTCAAAATGTGACAATGACTGCTTGGTTACAGTCTTGTTATTTCATAACACAGAATTATGAATTTTCCAAAAGCCAGATTTTATAAAGGCAAAATATGGACATTAAAAGCATCTCCCCGTCACTACTTATCCACCGCTTCCTATCACCTCAGATAAAAATCTTTCAGTTACTCCACCTTGACTTCGACTAAACCACCCTTGCAGATCTGTTCACTGTAGCACAGTTTAAAGCTAATGGTGAAAGAGCAAAGAGGCGAGTAAAACAGGAAGCAAAAGCAGAGCTACTTCCTGCCACATTAAGTCACATAGTGGATCTGCATGCAGCGTTTCTTTATAACATGACGAGTCTGAAGAGGAGAGCTCCTTATATAGGTTACAGAAACTCAGGTCATGTTGAGTGTTATTTCCATTGAAGTCCAGAGGAAAACCTGTAGTGGTCTTTGGCAGCTCTCCAGTTCAGGTACCCTGATGCTACCCCTGAGAGACGTTAGTGCAGGGAAGCCTTGTATACGAGTACAGACTTGCACTGGGGCAAGGACTTCACAGCCCACTAGAACATAGAGCCTGTGGGTGGCAGGCAAGCCAGTTGCTCTGTACACAAAGAGGACATCTCTAGCACACAGGAATGGAGAGAAGCTTCAACTAGGCTGTAAGATCTTACTGGGCCTACAGTTCCCATGGACTGCATGATTTAATACCTGTGCCAGCACTCCATTGAACCTGCTTAGACACTTGACTTCTCTGTTTGCATGAGGCAGTTATAAACCCCATCATGTTGCAGAATTCCCAAAACCCAAGATGAGATGCTTATCTAACACCCAGACACTGACAATCCTGCACAGATCTGCTTTACTGCTTTATAAGAGACAAGCTATGAGGAAGAATCTCTAAGAAATATCATTAAATAATTAAATATTTTCAACATTCTAGTATCTGACAGAACCACAGAGTACAGAGCGAAGCATTTCCATCCTTTTTGTCTACCAGCACACCTGTTCTGACCCAAACTCACTACTTAAGCCTTGAGCCACTGATGTAGTGCTGTATGCATTCATTCAGTACAATCACAGCTAACTGGCAAGGGTAGTTTTACAGCAGCAGTAACAAACATAGAATTAGCACTGCAGTCACTTCTTTTGTTCAAAGTTTCACTGATGTTGCCAGCTTTCAGACCAAAGTGAGTTTTTGTTATATAGTTATGACAAACTCTTCAGGAGGAAATAACCCCAAGCCACCTGCCTACTGTAGAATTCAATTTATTTTGCAACACACTATGCTGGTCTGGAGTTATTAAACGGAGAGAGAGTTTCAATTCAAAGAATGAACAGTGATATACAACTAAATGGTTCTCTCAGCATCTCCAGAGAGCTTATAAACCCACTCTGCCCCTGCACTGTGCATCATCCTCAATAACAATAGTAGTCTAGCCCCTTTTCCTAGATATCTTTTGCTCAGAACCCTTCCCTGCCTTTTTGGGTAACATCTTCTAGATTAGAAACAGCTTGGACAAATACATATTTGATATTGGCTCATGTCTGCACAACTTTAGCCCACTTGTAAACAGGCTAAGCCTCTTCCTGCAACTGCTCAGGCCAAAACGCCTTCTTCCTCCTCCTTCAGACAATAAGGAAGACACTGAAGTGTCTTTCTGACTTCAATTGACTCAGAAGAATTTAGGAAATAGGATTCTCAGGCAGAGAAATAGGAAAGGAAGACCCTCCCCTTTTTGTTTTAGGTCTTGGAATGGGGACAACTATTTTCCTTATAATTAGTTGTGCTGTTCTCCCACCAAATGGTTACTACTCTGCAGCAACTAGTTCTAAGTTCTTCAAGCTATGCTAGAAAGAAAAGACACTTCAAAGACAGACTTGAGTATCATATGTACTACATGATAACATGATTCCTAGAAGTATGATAAAAAAAGGGAAAAGAAATAGAAACATTTTCAAGCAAGTCAGTCTCTTGGAAAGCACAGTTTCTTTGCATTCATACCTCAGAGGCTGCAAAGCATGCAGAGATCTCCCCATTCTGAACAGACTGCTCTCCACAGAAGTAAAGCAAGCAGACCTCTGAGGAGGGAAAAAAGTTATCATTTAGCAATTGAGCCAGATCACCATCTGAAGCAGAGTTCCAATTCAGAGAAGTCTGTTATACAAACAGTTACATGGACTCTTTTATGTATATCATTTAGTAGAGCTTTCCCAGACAGCCCAGAGAACATACAGAACACCTGTGCCACATTTAGTCTGGAACAGATATTAAGCAGCAGCTTATTTTTAGCTTAAACTGAAAGTTAATGTTCATGATATCTGTATTGTTATTACAGAGCATTTTATTTCACAGTTAAATAAAATGCAATACCCATAAGGGATCAGTCACTTGTATGATGTGCATTTTACAAATGAAACTTAGCACTCAAAAGCAACAGTAGAAATACTAGCACTGAAATTTGGCCAGCAATTTAGTAATGTGTCTTGACCATTCCCCCCATGTTACAAGTATTTTCATTAACAGGCGAATACAATATTCTTTTGTCTAAAGCCTGTAGTTCTCAGAAATGAAAACTTCTCTGAACTAGCACTGTCAACTTGGTAGGCTAACATTTACACTTGTTGTATTACCAGAAGACTTGAAGTCATTCACTGCAAGAAAATAAAAAAGTGCTTACCATTACTTATGTTGGGCATTGTAATACACCAGAGCTTTAACTCTTATCAGAGTACTGGTTCAAAGAGAAGGGAAAAGGAATAACCTAATAAAACTAAACAAACTTTTAAAATTATGCCTTTCTGGAAACTAATGTTTACAGACATTAGTCAACAGAGCAGAAGTTTCCAGAAATAATTGTTTAGCATATAAATACAGAAGCACATGAAAAAGCCTTGAAGTCTGACAAGCATTCAATGCTGTGCATAGACCTTTAAAGTGAGTACCAGGTTAAAAACAAGTAACTGTTTCTATATCTACCTCTCTGTTTCCATTTTCTTTGGAATAATGATTTTCCAGTCTTACTATATATCCTCATATGTTACCGAGGTTAATAAACATCTTGTTTCCAAAGAGACTGTAAATTAAAGAGCACATGCTGTTCCAGGCATCAATTGCACATTTGCACAGGATAAGACCAGTTGCCAAAGAATAATCCAAAAATCCCAAAGTTTAAATGAGTATTTCTTAAGAAAAGGTAGACTTCTTCCTTTCTAACCATTTCTTACCATCAAGGATGACCACCCAGACAACCTGATTCAAGAAATTCCCAGTACACTGATTACTAGAAAATGTGCTATCAAAAGACACCTCTGTACCTGTCCCTCTTCCCGGTCATCTGCAGCTGGAACAAACAGGAAGTCTAGTTAGCACAATATCATAATTTTATTTTAGTACCCAGAAAGGAAGCTTTCATTGGCAAGCCAGTAATGGTAAATAAATAAAGTGATGGCTATTGTATCCTCTGACCCAGTTCCAACACTACTAGCAATCACAACTTTAGAAAGTTTAGCTGACCACAATTAAATGAAAAATATGAATATATATAAACCAGCTGTCTTAGACAGCATTTTTATTAAAAATGGATACACAGAGACATAGCAGCATTTACAATAAAGAATTTTAAAAGGCATCAAGTCGTAAGCCAACCGTTTGAAAAAGAGGCTTTGAAATATAGTCTTCCACAGCATTTTTATGCCCATTTGTCAGTAGGGACCAGAATGACTCCAGATTTCCAAAGGACAGACAGGCACAGTAACTAATCTAAACTTCAAGCCCTTTCTCTGAACAGTTGGTCACATCAAGCATCACCCTCCTTAGCAGCATTTGGAGCACTCTTCGGTGTTCTTTTAAGTGGCTGGTGTACTTGATCCATTTATTTAAAATATTTTAATGTTCAATAAAAATATTTCATATAGAAAAATCTTCTGTCACAAAAAAAGGCAAGGTTTCCTTTTCAGAATCTATAAAAGCTTATGAACTTCACTGGCAGCATTTCCATCATGGAGCAGGAGTTAGAACCAGCAGAACAGGCACTTCAGCAAAATTGTCTGTCAATGTTTTCTATAGTCATATGGGTTGTAGTCCAGCAGACTGTTTCTTACTACTTTGTGGTGGTGTAAGGACACCACTAGGAAAAGGTGAAGTCCTATTTTGCTCAGCCAATATGGCTTGTTTTGCTTGAGCTTTGTCCTGGAAATATAGAAAACATGAGAAAAAAAAAATCCTTATTTTGGTATACCACTGCAACAGACCAATATTTGCTTCATAATATATTCAATATATTGCTTTGCTTCATAACTCAATAGGCTGCTGATACAGAAATGCATATGCATATCTAACCTCCTTCATGGTAACTAACAAATATCAATTCTACAGTATAAATAGTTAGTGAATATAAGTCCTAGGTGGTAAACATTAATTTTTGGATCCTCTTAATCTGTATTATGTTACTTGAGCTTTCAAGACAGCAAAATTCAGCAGCTGCAAACTGCAAAAGGTTTAATTCTTACAACAGTTAAGTAACCTAAAAAGAAAAGCTTGATAATTTAGACTAATCATATTTTTTTTTGGTCAAGATTTTGATCCTCTGCAAGTTTCTCATCTTAAAAACCACTGTTGGTCACATTGCCAACCACCCTTCTGGAGCAGGGCCTCACGGTTAGTCTCCTTTTCTTCTTGATCAGAAAAGAGCTTATATTACCTGTATTTCCTACAGGGACATTTCTAACATATTTGAGATATTGCAAAAGGCAGAAATACATTTCCCATTTCTGGGGTAATTATTTGTCCTTAGAGATCAGAGCCTTAAATCACAATCATCTTTTTATATACCAAATATTGTACAAGTCGGATCTCTATTCCAGGGATTTTCCAACTGGGGTACAGCCTTATACCTCTTATTGTTTGAATACACTCACCCTCAGTATCGATTTGATACTGAATTTATTCTAAAGCGTAACCAAAGAATAAACAAAAATTAAGAGTTTTTACAGACAACTACTCGCTTTGTTTCCCAAGTACATACCAGCAAATCCAAGCTGTTTATGTGCGTTTGTATATTGTGCAAGTCTTCAGGAGCTATGCCTCTAAAGTGTTTCAGTTTGGAGCTTCCTACTTCCCGTATAGCCATTGCAAATGGAACCATCCACTTGACACATTCCTCTATCTCACACCATTCGTAACCTGAAAGACACGATGTACAGTTTAATTTCTGAATTAAGACAACTTAATTAGAAATGTCTAGACTTGTCTAGAATTGTCAGTGATGCTTACCTGAAACTTTCTGCATCAACTCAGATGAGGAGAAGTGGTACAAAGCAGAAGCTGCAAGTATTCCATATGTATATTCCAAGCAGCCGATATCTAGCACGCAGAGATCCAAGAGCTACAAGGCAACACATGCATTGTAAGCATATTGCTAAATGGGAGTTTTTTTAGATGATATAGCAATTAAGGATGAAATCAGTCCTACCTCTGCTATTTGTACAAATATTTGCTGTGGATATTGTGGCAGCAGCACTTCATAAAGCTCATTTAAATAGGCAACTTGCATGTAAATGTTTAGCCATGAGACAACTGTCAATGGATTTAAGTTCCAATTAAGAGCCTGAAAGTAGATATGCAAAAGACTTAGTTAAAAGAATTCTTAGAGCATGCAACTTTATTTACTCTTGATGGGAAGCTGTATTTCCAGTTGGGCAAGGCACCCTTAGAATAAAAATTCAATCCTCCCCTGTGGTTCCCACCACTGACAGGGTGGTGGAATTGATTCATTTTGTTACCTAGGGAAAACTGGTTTTTAATTAGAAAGAGAAATGTGCCTCTTAGTAACATACAAGATTAACTGAGGTTTCTGCTTTTAGACTGATTATGCTTTGTTTTAAACAGGTGCAACTAATTCCACTTCAAAATATTACCTTCATAATGATCAATTCCATACTGAGGATTTCATCTTCTGTACAAGCTCCATCTGTAACATAGGCAAACTGGTGCAACTTTGGTGGATAAATTTCCTGAAAGATAGGATTAAGTTAAGGAATAAGTTGTAACTAGTTCCGTGTGTTAGAACAGGAACATCCCACACCTTCATCATTTCAAGATTTAAATAAAGCCAAAACAATCATAATGTCTTCCTCTGCCTTTGATGGAATGACTTTTTTGATGACAACTTTATTGTCCATACCTTTTACCTTTCATTTCTAATGGATCAGTACAACATGCGTTACATTTGACTACAGGGCTACTGCAGTGATATTATAACTAAGATTTAACTAATTTTTTTTATATATACTAAGGAAAAGGCCTTTTATCTCTTGTAATCAAATGTAGATCATATATACTTGCATTATTTAACTTTTACAAGGCTGTAGCCTGGCACATAATGACCTGGATCCTGTGAGAAACAGACCAAAGCTAATTAACTATGGATGTTGCAACGGATAGTTAAAAGACATCAGCAGCAGCAACAGAGCTATTATCTGTACTAGATTCCTCACATTAAAGGTTACAACTAACAGAGGTTTAAGAAATATTGTTGGCCCAAGGTTAGCCTTAAGAGATGCTGCAGGGAATGGAGACAAAGCAGACAGAGCTCCTCTAACTCCATCAGTAGACTTTAATTGCTTTTCAATAATGCGGAGACAGTTTGGCCTCAACTACTCAATGAGTAAGTTTTGCCTTAAATACACAAAGCTCACTGATGAAGCACTGTGATTTAGGAGCAAAAGAATTTATGCTAGAGAGAACAGGTTGAAGATTTGTTTCTCTTAAGCAATAAGAACTAAAATAGTATTATATGTTTTAAGCTTGATTTGTTTAAGTAAACAAAGAATAGCTCTTAGACTGCGTTATCTAGTATGTAATCCACCTAGTTTTATTTCAACAAGCAGTCCCTGCATACAGCACCCCACTATAACTCATTTAAAAAGTCATTAAAAACCTAATTTTTTTTTCCAATGTTAGAATAATTCTTTTAAGATTAAGAGAGATATACTGCAGTGTCAAGTAGTCTTAATTTTAGCTACTTCCAGAACTTCTAAAAGACAATTTTTTTCTTTCATCTTTCAGCTCAAAAGTCATATTAACAAGCTTCATAAAATCTGCCTAAATGGATCTAGTGTACAGTACACATGCTGTCTGTCCTTTCACATTTTTATGTTTAGGTAAAAGCCAGAAATACTTACCTCAAGTTTGGCTGCTATGAATAAAGAAGAGATTCCAATAAGTTGCAATAGTGTTTTTACAACATTCTGTTGTGTTGCCATAAACCGATCAAAGAAATCTTGTGCTAAATAAAAAGTTTCTCTGTGAAGCTTGTAAACTTCACAAACCTACAAAGAAATAATTTACAAAGGACAAGAACAGTTTGAGAGTCAAAAATAGATGCTACAGATTTATTCAAAAACGCAAGAGCTAGCTATTTAATTCATGCTGGCTTTCTGATTCACTGATATTAACATGCTAACTAAGAGCAGGAATTAAACAATTTCTTTTGGCTCACAAGACTGCCACTACAGTAAATCGCCAGAACACACATATCAGAGTAAAAAGCACAGGTTTTAATGACACTAGAACATCCGTTTCTTGTTTTTGTAAACACGCATCAATCCAACACCTCAAAAGAGCAAATTCTCACAACTTTAGCATTAAGTACAGTGACTATGCTAGCATGTCATCCAAACAGCAAGAAATACTCACATAACAAGAGCTGAAGTATATTCTACATGTCAGTATCAGTGCTAGAGATGTTATGAGATGCATCTGGTCTCTAAGCCACCTTGTCTTTTTACAGTGACTGCTACATTCTTATAGCTTTTATCTGCAACATGACCTGAAAATGCTTAAACTGTGCTACCTTACAGCTTAATTGATAATTATACATTATCAAGCTAAATGAGTATCTGGTTATGTTGGCAGTTTGTACACCAGCAAATCAAAACATTTTTTAAAATTTGGTGCTATTCCCTAACGTAATTAAAACAAAGATTAGTGCTAAACCAATGACACAAAGATTGTGAGAAGTGTCAGTGACAGATAGTTACTAGAACACTTCAACAAAAGATCACTTGAAATACTCACAAGCAGAGAAAAACTTACCTCCATTAGCCAGTCCAGAAGGATTGTTCTCATTTTAGGTTGCAGAAGAGGGTGCCTTTGCATGTAAAGTTTATCTCTCACATACATCTCTTCTTTGTTTATCATATTTTTCCATACATCATCTCTGTTCGCCCAGC
This sequence comes from Rhynchotus rufescens, assembly GCA_032273925.1. Taxonomy (NCBI): domain Eukaryota; kingdom Metazoa; phylum Chordata; class Aves; order Tinamiformes; family Tinamidae; genus Rhynchotus; species Rhynchotus rufescens. The sequence continues at coordinate 1,798 of JAVCKT010003489.1, read as the reverse complement.
TAAAATGGATATATGCATTTAATCTCAAAATAGCACATAAGAAGAAGGTAGTAAAGTGACACACTTACCCCAGAATTGGTAGTGGTGAAGCTCTAGTTGGAGTAGCTCTTAGATGAACAAAAGGAGAGTAATCAACACCAACTGGATCATCATCTTTATCCGGAGTAGGAATCAGGGTGTGGGGATTTTTGTGAATGTTATTCCAAGATGGCTATTAAATGAAAGACAACATTGTGCTTTTTTAAAATAATCATTTTAGCTTTAAATAGAATACAGAAATTGGAAAGGAACTATGACAAAACAACTAAGATGACCTCTTCAAACTGTTCACATTGCTTATTTTCACCTTTGGTAGACTGTGTCACTAAATGAAAAGAATTTTTACTCTATTTTCCTTTTGAAGAACCTCATGCATTCCATAAAAAAAATCCAAGTCTGAGTCCTTTGTCAAACTGCACTTTTCACGGAAAATATTTCTGATGAAAACATTTCTGAAAATATTCTTTCAGGTAAGGAATAAACAGATAGAACTTTAAATCCTAATCTAGAGGACTATACAAATACAAGATCAGAAATTATGGTAAGGAATATGCAGATAAGATACCTAAAATTCCATGCAAAATGCCCTGGGAAATGAAGACCAGCAAAACAGTAATTTACAGATTTTTCTCTCAAATATTACAAGATGAATTGAGGCTTAAGTGGGAAGGAAATAAAGAGGAAAAAAAGCATTTCAGACTATCTGATTGCTTTCGGAAGATAGGAAGGACATGTAATCATGTCAATCATTTTGTATACAGAAATTTACTAAGGTCTGCAAACATCAGATATCCAACACTTCATTTGCCGTGTCTTTTCACTTGTACACAGACTATAATACAAGTTTGGGCTTCCTTCTCTTTAAAGGTTGCTCATCCTGGCTAACTTAACTAAAATATGATCTTGGTGTACATTTGTTATTATTTTGCAGGAAAATATCCCTTTAAATTTTGCTGTAAAATAGAAGATCATCACCCTGACTTTGCAAATTAATTAAAATTTGGCATCTCGATTTAACACTCACATCAGCCGTCTTGTTGCAAACTGACCTACCCTGTAGCTCTGGCCAGAGAGAAGTCCTCAAAGATTCCTAACGTGCTTTGAGGGTAAAGCAAACAAACAAATGAGGTCAGAAGACTTATATGTCTGTAAGTAACATGTCTCTACATGAAATACCATCTCTGGTGAAGAGGCTTCCAAACCCGTTTTTTGCACTGTTTCTCTGTTACAAGTGACACCACTTTCCAGCAAAATGGCTCCCCTCTAGCACTAGCTTCAGAAACAAAAACCACTAACTTCAGAAACACAAACCACACCGCACATTTTACTCACCCTAAAGACAGATTTGTACTTTGAGTTACTGAGACAGAAAGGTAGTTTTTCCTCTTGGAGTTCTGCATGCAAATCTACCACAGCTACTTATTTGCTCTGTGATACCACCATACCACAGTTTAATTTGGGTGGTGGAGGGGGAGAAGAGAAGGATCTCTAACTGTAGAAGTGATAGATTCCTTACAAATTGAAAGTTTGAATAAAAGTGTCACATCAGCATTGCTGTAGGTTAATTTTTGCCCTCCCTCCAAGCCAGACTTTAGTCACACTTTGTCCTCCAAACTGCATGGCAGGCCCAGCTGCCAACAGCCTTCAGAGAGGCACTGGCTTATCAGTTAATCAGCAAACCAAGAGAAAAGCACAAGATTAAAAGGGATTGATTTAAAGGTGCCTACTATAAGGGAAACTTCTAAAAGCAAATTTGAAG
>JAVCKT010003487.1:28190-52684 GCA_032273925.1 Rhynchotus rufescens | reverse complement strand
GTTTTGTTTTGTTTTGTTTTGTTTTGTTTTATTTTATTTTATTTTATTTTATTTTTATTATTTTTGACTTCTGGCATCAGGAAGAAGTTCCTTTCTGCGAAAATTTCAGTTTGGCCACTTTGTTTCCAGGGCCTTGTAATGAGGTGAGCAGATCCCTGATCCTAGCTCTTGACAAGTCCCATCTTTCTGTCATGCCCAGGAAATGTTCTGTGGAGGACAGCTCCCAAACTCAAACCATGCCTCAGACTCTCTGTTTGCACTACCATGGTGAGCTCCCACAAGATCAGATCTCATGGCACTTGTGTCAGGACCATCTGTTCCAGGCAGGCTGGAAGAAGCAGAAAGGAAGCCCTCTGTGTGTTTTGGAGATGCCACTTCTTGTGCTGGCGAGATGAGAAGTGACATCTCCAAAACTTTCCCTTTCGTATGACACATCCTGGGTTGGCAGGGTGGGTGGCAGGCACAGAGGTGCCCCTCTTTCCTATGCTTCGCTTACAATCGGGCTGCAGGACATGATGATACATGGACATGTGTTCAAATGATGTTCTCCTGTAGTGGTTCTCCTCTCATATCATCCACTGTCAGTATCCTCCAAGAAAGAGCAGCCTCAGCTGTGGTGCTTGTTGCTCTTGCCCTGAGAGTCGGGATGCAGGAAGCCCCAGGGAGGAGGTGGGCCTCCAGCAGGCAGGAATGACTGCCATCCCCAGATTGGGCAGCAAAGCAGTGGGCAATAAGAAAGGATTAACATAGTCCATTTGAGCTGTCCTCTTCCAAGTGTCACTGGTGCAGCATTGTCCCCATGTCTAAGATTCTGCTTCGACTTCTTAGAGCAACCTCTGTGTTGCAGTTGAGCTGTCTTTCCCATTTCATGTCTATTCTAGCATACAATAAGGCTAGAGCACTCCAAAGATTTACCATGAATCCTTGCTGGAAAGCAGATGGGCTGGCAACCAGGGGATAGAGGCATTCCAGCTCCAGCATTTAAAGAATGACTTAAAAACAAAAAGATATCAAGTGTGAGGATTTTGTGTAGGCATGGAAAAAAGTTCAAGGCAATATCTAAATGTAGCTAGCTGAAGAGATCTACCTGATGACTCAGCCTAGGTTTCATTTCATAAACCAAAACAGGTTATTCAACTAAATAAACCAGCACAGAGAACAAAAGACGAGGAATCATTTTCCATGGAAATCTACCATATCTATTCCAATATCCACTGTTGGGTGGGTGTTACTCTCAGGTAACAGCAAACTAGGCGACAACTACCTCCCACCTTTCATAAGACAAGTCTGCTGTTGTTACTGTGGACACACAAACTGCATTGCAGGTAGTGGTGAGCCTTGGAGGAAGGAACAAGCAGGTTTTGCTGGCCCACATGGGGCAGGTTCTCCTTGCTCCATGTGAGCTTTCCTGGAGGTGAAAGGGCCTTGGAGTGTGAGGGCTTTGCATGGCACAGTCTTAGCCACCACCAAACCAGGAAAGAAGATGTGACCTTGTTCACACAAGCTTGTTCCAGCTTTGTCAGCCTCTTGGTCTGTCCAGCAACATGTTGGAAAATGCACAGAGTCAGATGTCATGGCCCTATGGGGCTTGGGGAATGCTTTTTAGCAAATTGAGAAATGACTCTGTTCAAACCCTGAGGTGACTTGAAATGAACAGAGAACTCAAGTAGGTCACTAACACACCCCTGGGTTTCTCATGCTCTATTCTCAAGCTTTGCTATGCAAAGTGAACTTTGCTTTTCTTGCTCAGACTAAGAATACCTTTCAGGCCAAGTTCTAAGGTCAAGCTATGAATCTGGCCTTCTCCACCTATACGAATTCACAGTCTTCAACACAAATTTGAAATACTGCAAGTGTAGAGTATGTTCTGAGAACAACTTCAGGAGCACTGAACATATCGTTGCCGTAATTAGGCATGGTTCCCAGCCATTTCATTGCAATTACCATTTAGGCTTAGTTACCAGAGTGCCTTCTCATTATTTCTTTTGTTTCCAGGTTGCTGCTTTGCCATAGAAAAATTATTTGTTTGTTCACTAGTAGCACCAGACTTATTTTCTTTGAATTCCCATGTGTGTTTCTTGCTTGTGGTCAATAAAAGAAAAGCTGAATCTGACGGTTCTGTCTTGTCACAACTACTTTTTCATTTCTTGATTTATCAGCCTCCTGAGACAGGGATGGGTTTTCATTCAGGGACACTGGAGACATCCAGAGATTTTTGTTCCTCTTTTGCCTTCAGCTTAAGTCTAAAGGCCTTTCTCCACATTCCTGCTAAACTGTTCCTGCTTGCACCTATTTTTTCTCCTGCTTGAGTTCTTGGTCTTGATTCACACTGACCTCGAGCCTGTGGGCCTTTTCACACCTGTTGCAACCCAGGAGAATTCACTCCCAAGGAAAGAATGGGCAGTTTGTACATTCCCATGATCACCAAGGGCTTCCTGTAAAGGAAAATAGTTCAAGGTTTCCGAGGCTCCCTTCTCCCACAACAAAATTAGCCCCTGGACAGATGTACAATCCGCACATCTCTATTTATCTTGGCCACGAGCCCTCCACAACCCGTATTGTCTTCCTTGGGAAAGCAGTGAATTGCTTTGCAGGCGATTCTGCCCTTGTATCCTCTGCTTTTCAGGACCCTGTCTGGTAGTCCTGGAGAAAATACAGTTCTTTCCTTTTTAGCACTGCTGTTTTCTCCATGCTGTCCTGCTTTTTGGCTACCATCATTGTTTGCCACATATGTTGCTGAAGGCCTGGGTTGGTATGTATAGGCTGTTTCTCATTTGGGAAATGGGCACAACAACTCTTTCCCTTCTCATAGGGGCTTTCTGCAGGAAAACATGATTAATTATCTCGACTTCTGATCATGATGATTATCATATGTGCATATTGGGTAAACCCGATAGATTTATGTAGCAAAGCACTATATGAGACTAGCATATCACTTCTTTAGCTGGACTAGCTGTGTGACGAGAACCATTAACAAGTGCTTGGCGATCATTTTGACCTGAGTGCAGGAACAAAACTTGTATTTTCCTGTTCCAGTAGGAGAAGCCACTGCCACAGGAACTTGGACACAGGAAATCTCTGCTGATGGTCAGTGGTGTGAGGTCTGTGTCTTGCAGGGGCTGAGGTCAGACTCCGTCCAGCAGTACATCTACATCATAATCAATTGTAATCATTCTCAGTCCGGTGAGAGAAATATGTAGGTGTGGACTCCTGCATAGATTTATTGGTTTGAGGGAGATATCACTGGCAGACATAAAGCAAGGGACGACATATAGCTGAAGTTAATATTTACATTTATTGAAATGTAGAGTTTATGTCTATTTTTAATGTTTTTATGAGAGCTACCTGGGAAGTCTTCATAAGGGGGAGACTGGATATTTTTTAAAGGGTAATAATTTTTCTCTTAAACTAATATTCTAAAGGGATAGAATTAAAGATTCATTTAAAAACTATTTCTTTGCTCCTGGAAGGTGAATTATAGTTTTCACTTATGCTGTTGCAATCCATCTCAATTTGTTTGTGTTTATTTGCATACATAATTTGGTTAGCTGGCATTACTTCAGACTTGGTATTACTCATTTGTGATGAGTAAAGAAGAATTTAGGTCCTGGTCCTTAACATTAGTCTCACAAATTAATCTCATCGGATAAAACCTCGCTGCCAATGATATTTTACAGTAAAACTGTCACTGCTATCATTGGAACTAGGATTTTGCCTGCTATAAACATACATCTAAGCATCGGCACATCTTAGCGACCCACAGACTGCTAGGGTCTCTACTTGCTTTCAGCTGGTAATTCCTACCCTCTGACAGTGCTGTGGAGACCTTGGGAGAAAGAGTATGCTGAAAAATCAAAAACCTGGGCAAAACTAGAGAGTTGCCTTTCACCTTCCAAAAGTTGAACATGTTAAAGGAGTGAAATCTAGGCTGTCCACCCTGTTCTCACATAGTGGTCACCCAGGGTCAGTATTTCCCCTGTGCACTCACGTGGGGATTGCGCTTTGTTTGTATAGGTCTATCTCACAGCAACAGAGAGAAACATAGGAAAATCTGATATGGAAGTACTGGCAAGGGAAACTGTTCATTCTTTTAGGACTAATATATATGCTTGTGTATATCTAACGAATGATATATTACATCTCCTAAAAAACAGTATTAAAAACATATCAGGATTGTGAAGTGAAACATTGGGCTATGGATGGATGGTGTTCCCTGACTGAATAAACATCCTTTGTGGTTGGCTTGGGTTTATTTTATCTCTTTTTCACTCTGACTATTCACTGGGGGGTTTCAGGTTTCTTAGGCTCTGCACAGGATCAGGCATTTTCTCCCGGTGATCTTTGTGGTACTCTCAGCAGAACATCTTCATCCCGGGCATATTCACGGCTGCCCGAGTGCACTCTTATTCTTTGTATTTCTTGAAAAATGTAGCTGTGGAGACCAAAACAAAAAAAGAGGGTCAGCTAACAGGACAGGTCCCTGGGTGAGAACTCCTGGATCTTGTCGTTGTTGAAATTGCTTGACGCTTCACGATGTTAATCTTTTCCATCTGATAAGTTATTCAGATATAGGAGGTCATGATTAGGTTTTACTGAAAAGAGAAAATGTTTTTATTTTGGATGTAGGATGAGCTTGTTTACAAAACATACAAATCCTGATCACAGCTGGAAGCAAACAGCAAGTGACAGTGTCTTTGCACCCAGATTTCAGATAGCACCAGCACAGAATACGTCTGTATTTGTCCTGGTAATACTTCCCAGCTTTGTTTCTCTTTCTTTACTCTCTTCTTCCCTGGAATATCACCACCACTCTGCTGTAGACACAAAGCAATATCCTAATAAGCCCTACATCTTTCCATCTACATTTACTTAGGAGCGAAACACGCCTGTACTTGGGATGGAAGCCCTTCCTCTGGCATGTTTGTCACCAAAACTGCGTTTGAAGGATGGTGCTCGTGGCCGAACAGTGAGAGACTGCGCTCAGGGAGGAGATCCTCTCATCTTCAGCTCCAGCAGCACTTGGTTACTCTGCAAATTGGTCTTTGAACGCCTGAAGATGGGACTGCAGAATATGAGGTGCAAGCAGTGGCAGTCTGTGACAAATTTAGATCAGGAGCAATCTGTCACAGCGAGGGTGGCATCCAGTTCTGAACTCGCTGGCAAGAAATGCTCATTGACATTAGTGGGAGCGCAATGGGGGCCCAGCTTGCCCACAGTTACTATATTAAATGACCTGCAAATCAAAAGGTCTTGGGTGAAATTTATTATTCTGTATCCATCACATCAGTTTGCAGTGACATTTAGCTCAAGACAAACTCTGAAGAATCTATAAGCATTTTGAGTTAGTAGGAAGCAGGCAAATAAAAGCTGCAAAAGAATAAATTAAAATTAGGTAATTTTAAAACGAGTTTTAATTCAAAGCACCTGTGGACAATTTTATTCGATTCTGTAAAAATAGCCCTCATTTTGCAGAAAGATTTGTGTGTCACATAGATTTTCCAAGTGAAACAGGTAGGAAGATTTTATTACAGAGGCTATTTTTACACTTGAATAGAGGAAAAAAATCTCTTCTATTTATTATCATTGATAGAGAACTTTAGCTGACATTACTTCTCAGAGGTCTGTTGCTCTGATGCTGGCGCTTCTGAAGAATATTTTCCCTCCCTTATATCTCCAGGTATATGTATGTGTTGGTCTGTATGTGAAATGGCTTCTTCAGTCATTCTTTTATTGCTTCTCCTGTATGGGAATTAAATTGGAAAGCACATTCACTCCTTAATATAGAAAGAAAAATGGACATGTTATATTAAAATAGTTAAAGTGGTTAAAACAGCATTCAGCACAAACCAAGTTTGGTCCATTTTTAAAAAATAGTAGGCCCCCAATGGCAGATGAATCACAGACCTTCATACTTGGATACAGTCTTCTTTTGCATTTTGATGAGATTTTATGGCTTTTTCATTCATTTATGGTAAAGTATCAAATTATGCTTTAAGAAAGTTAGAAGTGAAGACAAGAGAGGCTTCTTGTGCAAAAGTATTTTACATAAACACAGTGCCTTTTAATTTGGGGTAATGCCCTAGACTAATAATGCAGTCTAGAAGGAAATAAAATGTTGGCAGATTCTCTGCAAGCTTTTTTTTTTCTTTTCTGTTGATAATTATCCTTGCTTGCACACATACGTGTATTTTTCTCCAGCTTTGTCCAGCTGTGTGCTGTAGTACAGTACAATCATTTTCCATTTTAGGCAGATGAAGATCCAGATGTATAGGCCAGTAACTTACTATATAGGTTTCTGAATGTTCTGAATGTTCTGAATATATATCAGGAGAAGGCAAAGAGATTTGAATAGTTTGATCAAAATCGATGAGTAATGGTGTACTTTGTGAGTAATATTTTGAATTTTTTTCCACACTGGGTCTAGCTATAATTTCAGAAGTATAAATAAGTAATAACTAAGATTTTCCCTCATAGTTTCAAATTATAATCATGTATGGACTGTGTTGCACTTTTGACAAATTATGTTTTCTCCAAAAACAGTTGTATAGAAAAATAATGAATTATTTAACTTGTATTTCTACAAACAAAAGACATTGAAATTAGGATTTTGTTTTTAGTGGCGGTGTTTTGTTCAAAGGGCTGTTTTGTTTGTGATATTCCTCCTTCTCACCCGGTTTGATAAGTGTTTTACAATACCCTTCAAAGAAACGGGGACTAAAAGGAGTCTGGGAAAGTAATCAGGGCTGCAAGAGTATTTTTGGAATTTACTTGGCCTGTTTATCACGAGGAGTCGGGGAAACAAGGGACATTTCACTTTCCCGGTCCTCTTCTGCTCATGTATGTTTTGAAACTGCAGATGGAAGAAGTGCTGCTGAGCCAGTGCAAAACTCCCCCTGCACGCCAGGGCAGTCGCATTGAGTCTGTCCATCCCATGGGAAGATGCAGATGTTCATTTGGGAGGTAGATGTTGGTTGTTTCACCAGAACTGCCACAGGCCAGCTTTTCAGGAGGACAGCGAGCTCACTGGTGGTGACAACCAGGTTCCTGGAGCCTCTCCTGCTGGAAGCGGAGCTCTGAGAGGCACGTGTCGCCCTTGCGTCCCCTCCAAAACAACAGGCCAAGCCCACCTAGGAGGCAGGATGATCAACAGTCAAGCACTGCAAGCAGTGAAAAGAACAAGCAGAAGGTCTTGATTTGCTTTGAAGGGGGTCAGAGTGCACTTCGGTGATGAAAAGGGAAGTGTTGCTTGTGGTAGCTCGTAAATACAGCACTCAGCTTCTTGCACCCTCCCAGCAGACCTAAATGCTGGGCGTTTTAAACTTCTTTTTAATACTGCTGTATCTATGGCTGAAATCATAATATTTATGCAGGGTAGTTTTTCAAGAAGCATACTGGCTTTTCCCCTTTCATGGAAGTAAGCTGAAGGTCAGATTTACAATGTTTCAAGCTACATTCTGTGCTCATTTACACAGCTGTAATCTTGAGTTATGCCACTGAGGACAAGGAATCGCTCCAGACTTACAGGGATAAAACTGACAGAGGAATTTAGCTCTGGGTTACCAAAGCAAAATAGATAGAAAGAGAGCTGTGAGTGTAAAATGTGGTGTTCTTGAAGTAGCTTTTGTATATTCAAGGAATGCAAGAGCTCAAAGATTTATTAGTAGTGTTTCAGAGCATTATTGAAATTAGGCTTAATTATCTGTGTAATTTGCTGGAACCAGCATTTTAAGCATTTTTGATCAAGTAGATGCCATTAATTATAAAAAGAGATGTACCAGGCTGCTTTCAAAACATGAAGTAAAAAAAAAATAATAAAAAAGAAAGTCCATAATTTCTAAGCTGCCTGTTTCAAAGGCTTTGAAGGTTGTTGTTGCTTGCTTCCCTCTTCCCCCTTCACAAACACTCTTTGCAGCTTATTCATATGGAAGAAAGTTCACATCATCCCAGAGGGTCATTCCAGTAAGCAGGGAAAGGAAGCTGAACCCTGTTCCCAGGCTTGCTGAGTTTTGCCATCCCTCTCTCTTCTGTCCTTGCTGCGGCCACATAAACAGAGGCTGGAAGGCGTGTTGACCTTCCTTGGAGGAAGGAGCAGAAGACACAGAGCTGCGAGCAACAACCCACCCACTCCTTTGCAGCCTGCAGGCAGTGGGAGCACAGGGCTCCTGCTCATGCCGCTAACCGTCCTTTCCATTCAGACCTACTCTGCAGGTACCTTTCAGCCCACATTCGTGAGCTACATGGCTGTTTCTATGTCATCTGACAGCCCTCCATAGAGGTGCCTCCCAGCACCGTTTTTATTTTATTGGTGGGAATACAGCAACAATACCAAGACAAAGCAGACCTTACTTTCTGTTGATTTGAGTGGAAACTTTGGACAAAACCATTTGTCATCTACTATGGAAAGCGATGCTTTCCTCCTTCCAAATGAGTATTTCAAGGATGCAGTCATTAATACTTATGAATGGATTGAAGACTTGGTGAGGAGGGCCACAGGAACACCAATGCAGTCAGGTTATTGATTGTCATTTTGCCAGTGCTCTGTCCAAACAAGCTCTTGTGTTCAGGACAGTTGCTGCATGTCGGCTTTCTGCTTTCAACTCTTCTTTATCTCAGTTTTTCTCTTCCTTTCTTCCCTATATACTTTCCAGCCATCCCCTCTGTGCAGACTCCCAGCAATACCAGTGTCCAGCACGCCCTTTGCAGGGGCAGGCAGCACCAAGGGGGTTGCTGTTATTGAAACGCTGCCTGCTGTGGTTGAGCAGCTGCAAAGCATCCGCACAGGCCTTCCCCATCAGTACTTAACTTTTGCTGGAGCAAAGGCAGGCACCTCGGTAAGACCACAGCTAATTACCTCTGCAGCCCAGCCAGTCCAGCAGTCAGCAGTATTCTCACTTGCAGCTTCTGGCTCTGCGGGGCTGATTTGAGAGTAACTAATTAAACACAGGTGCAGGCTAGGAGACTTGTTGAATTAATGCAGTGTCTTCTTTTCAGGCATTTGTAGCTCATGAAAAAAGAGCAAGTGCCTGATGCTACAAATAACCACAGAGTGCCAGTGACAGAGGTAATTAATCCTTTATTATTCTGGTGCGATAGGCTGCTGCTAGGGCTGTCAATCAGCTACTTTTAACACCAAAATGTGTCTCAAAGGTGAAGGAACATGGAGTAAGTGAAAGCCTGGATAATATTTTAGTGAATTCTCTGGTGTTTGCTGTTATGGGAACAGATATATTTTCATTTTTTGGCAAGACTTCAGGAGCTCGTAGTTAAAACTCAAGACTGGACATTCAGACTCCCTGTTACGTTTTGAGCTCTGTTTCTGACTCACTAAGGCAGCATTAGCAGGCAGCAGCTTAAAATTAAAATTCAGGCTGCTTCAAATGACAAATGAAAGTAGAAGAGAAATGCGACGATGTAACGTGTGACTCATTGTGGGCTTTGGTTTTACGCTCCTTCCTTGGCATCCTCCATGGCCACTGTCAGTAACGGGCATCTTGCTCAGATGGACCTTAGGTCATTCAGTGAATTTCTCCCAGATGGTGCAGAGGGTTGGGGGCTGCACATGCAGGTGACTGCATGTGGGAAGTGGAGTGATGAGGGTGTCTATGGCCCTACAAAATCAGCAGCTACCATTTTGGGGTGTTTCTAGGAAGTAACTTTGTGCCACTGAAATAAGGGCCTTTCAAATGAAACTCCAGGTCTCAAATCTCCTTTCCAGATAAAAATAGGGGGAAAAACTCTGAAAACATAGACTTCTGCAATCTTTGTTGTCATTTACTCACTTATACTCTCCTCACCTCCCAGGCAGGAATTTGGGGAGTTTAAGTGATGGCAAGCAGGATAATGTAAGGATTCTGTAGTAACAGCCCCACGGATTGCAAAGCAAACAGAAGATCAGAAGCACTGAGAGATTTCAACCTCAGCACAGAAGGAAAACAAAACAAAAGGTATGTGTTATTTCAATGGCAGTAGCAATTTTGTGCTCTTATGTGAAAATAGTTCGGAATGTTTATAGTAAGAAAATAATCATGAGTCTAATAAATGAATAAGATAGGACAGGCCATGTTTTATTCAGTGTGGGAACCAAACACTGCCATATTGTACAGATTTACTGATCTGGAAGAATTGCACTTGCCCTGCAGAATGAAGCTCAAAAACTGAGTGCATGAATATGACATTTTTTTGGATTTTTTTAATGCAGAGAATTTTTAAGACAGAAACACTGGCAAGTTTTCTAAGGCATTCTGATCAACTTACATAAGTTCAAGAAATCTGCAATAGTTTATTATTCTGCTATATTTTCCAGTGGCTTTTGTGTTCTTTGCATGACATTTGACTCAGTAGAGTCAAATTGTACCCAACATTTAAATGCAGGTTAGACTCTGGTATAGAGTTTAACAATTACTTCATCTTATGTGTATAGCAGAAAGCTAGGATGGTTTTTGACTATTCGTTCTCTCTGTGTTGGTTACCTGAGGTTTGATGGAAAGTTTTATACAGTGGAAGGTTTGCCCTTGTTAGGAATACAGAAGTTTTTAGAAAAGCTGTTCTCTCCCTGTTTATTTTCTTTATTATTATTATTATTGTCATTATTATTTTATAAGTGGAAAAAGCCTCACTGAACCTCTCCTGGCTGTAAGTCCTAGAAAGAGAAAGTCTGGGAAAGAAAAGACAAAGCCCTCCATTACAGCTCATCTCATATGAAGGTTGATTGCAGGTTGTTTGTATAGCACCATGTGCTGCGCAGGTAACAAGTATGATTTTATTTTCTAATGCCATACCACTCAAATTTCCAGGAAACTGCTCTTTGCTGCTGAAAGTTGCTGCAGAGGTGATCATAGCACTGAGACAATTTTTGTTCTTGTCTTGTTGTCTTTATTAATTTCCAGTGTGCCATTTCAGCTGAAAATATGCAGTAGCTGTTAACATATTCAGAAGCGTGATGCTGGCTAGATGGCTATTTATGTCACAGTAAATATTTGATTATGAGGGGTGTTATTTTTAGCCGTAGTCATAAAATTATGGAGATTTATAGGCTTGAAATATGGCATCTAACACACAATCATTTGTTACCTTTACTGTTTCCTGAGTTTTTTCTTAGTTTTCCATTTTCCTTCATAATTTTAACCAGCGAAGTCGTGATTAAGAGAGCATTCATATTAACTGTTGCATATAAGCTGCCTATCAGGGGAAAATTGTCAAGGCTGAAATCCTGGTCCCATTCTGATGGCAGACACTGCAGCTGCTGAAGTAATAAACTCAGAAAGGTTGTATGAATATGTGAACGTACAAATGAATCTCAAAGACGTGATTTTCATATTCTTGCAATCACTGCTGTAGGAGTATATGACTGACAGCACAAAGGATTTAGATTTACTGTAGAGAAATGCAAATTGATAAGCCAGTAGACAGCTATCATTCTTCTTTTATTCTCTGTCTGTATCCCATGGCTTTCTCTGCTGGCATAATCAAAGCTGATATAGTGCATGGTATATCAAGTTAGATTTTTTTTGTAATTAAAAGACAGTATGCAAGATCTGAGCATGTTATTCAGGAGAAGACACAAAGCTCACTGAAATACAGGTTTTCAGTGTGATTCTCTGATGAGACTGTTTTTCTCGTAGATTCTTAGTACTCAGTTTCTGTGTCTAGTCTTTAAGATACTGAGCACTTTAAGATGGGCTAAGGACAATGGAGAAAAGGAGGGAGATTTTCCTTTCAAGCAGGAAAAAAAAACCACCCTACAAAGCAAGAGATGTTAGTTTCCCTCCATCCTCAACTGAGCCTAAAGCATTTTGCCTCATACGTGTTTCTAAAGAAGTGTGCAGGGCAGCAGCAGATGTGGATGGATGGAAGAGGGAGAAGTATCTGGAACTAGGGAAATAAAGATGTAATCATGATCTGGAAAGACCCAAAGTAAAAATCAAGCTGCTTTTTAGTACTGTAGGATATGATGCACAACTTGTGTCGTATGAGAAGGGGAGGCTGAAGGAGTCTTTTCCACTGATATATCTCACTGGCTCAGCTGCCTCTGACTTTAATTGAAGGTCAGAAGAAAATCTGAAGAAATCTAATTGGATCTGAAGAAAATAAACCACAAGACACCCTACAGCTGTTACAGTGCAGGTGTTCCTGGAAGTCTCTTCTTCCTAAAAAATTCTGAAAATGTAAGGGAAAATCTGAACACTTAAATTACATATCTGTGACCTCAATATATATATTGAATATTCAGATCCCACTGGATTCAAATGAATGTGAAACTTGGAAGTAGGAAAATAAATGAAGCACTCTGAGCTCCGGAGCTCTGGCAGGGATATACTGTGGATGTTCTGGACAAATCTCAGGGCTGTGTGCATCTTTCCATACGCTTCAATGTAGAAATTCCCTAGTATCTCTTACTGGAAAAAAAAAAAAAACTAGTGAAGAGACAGAAATACAACACATGGATTTTGACATTAACCATATTAGATTGAAAAATAGTAGGAGAAACAGGACTTTAAATGAGGAAATAGCAGGAAATAGCATTTCTGGGCAGTGTTGATGCATAGGCTATAAGCCAATAAAGAGAGAGTAAATGGGATGAGCCATAGATTTAGTCTGTGAAACTTGGCAATGCAGTGCCATAGTTGGGCCAGAATGCAGTTCAAGGTCTTTCTGAAGTCCATCTGAAGTCCATCTGTGGGCCGTGTCCTAGCTCCCTCTGCAAGATGTGTAAGACCCTCCACTTCACAGAGCAGTGGGAGAATTTATTTATGTCCATGGAGAACACCGTGGGGTTGCCAGCAGACAGCAGCAAGTACAAGCCCCCGCCATTCTTGAAGGCTGTAATATTTCACTTGACCTACAGCTCCCTACCCTCTTGCCTAACTGGATCCCCAGGGATAACAGCATTGGCTCTGCACATTGGATCCAGACCCAGAGTTGTGGCCTAAAAACACAATTGCCATTAAGTTATAAACATAGTTCCTGAAATATCCCCTCTCACCCTACGTTGCCTCACCTCTTACTTACACAGTGACCATGAGGGTGACAGCAAATGATTCTCTCCCATTCATTTTCAAAGCAGAGGTCTGCTCAAAAGGCAGGAGCTCCTCTGCTTATATACAGCTAGAGAGGCAATTTCAAAGAGGCAGAACTGATTAACTTTTATTTACCTTCAAGCAATTAACTGCGGTACCAAAATTAGGAGCCTGGTCGTGCTAAATTGCCTCCACAGTTGATAGAGAAAGAGAACAGCTTCTGAACAGAGATTTAGATCTTAGATGCCCTTTGGAAGTGTCTGTTTCCTGATGCAGACAGTAGCTGATTTCAAAATCTCATCATTTTAAATGGTTCCAGTTAAGAAGTGTGAACCCAGCACTCCTCACAGTGATGAGGAAAAGTGAGGGAAGGTAGTGCTGGTTACGCAGCCCTGTCAAAGTGGGAGATTCTTGTTTTGTGGCAACTTGTATAGCTACAACGGACGGAAAAGAGTACTAGTATTTTTGGCTAGAATCTGGGAATAAGGAAGCACGTTGAACTGCTTAAAACTTTAGTGAGAGTGGTTGTCTGGAATACAGACTCTTTGAGATCAGTCCCAGGTAGAGTCCCAACATTTCTCGTGCTGTTTAAATCTTTCAGCTGAGGACATTTGATGTATTGCCCCTTTTACTGCAGGAATTTTCACCAGAGACTGGCTTTCGGAGGGTTACAGGGAATATTTTGGGAAAGAAGAGAAATTTCTATGTAATTCTTGCAGCGCAGACATAGGAGCTGCCCAAATTGACATTGCCAAATTATTTTGCAAAAGTAACTGAAAAAACCTCTGAAATAACTATGCTGACTTACTCTGAGCACAGGGTAGTTTCAAATGCAGTAAGAAAAGACTCAAAATCTTATTACAATTTTCCTAGGCCATCTAATAACAGAGGACATGCATGCCAAAAGTGCATTTACTGGACTATTTTCTTAACAGGGTCATTATGTTTCCTTCAGGTGATCCTTAAAGAAAGGGTTTATTTCTTCCCACTTCTTATTTGTTTCTCTGGCTGGAACGGACCTTTGGGAGCATCTTAGGACAGAAAGTGCAGCAAAATCATCCTCTGGAATGTGTGTGATGGGTGTTGGTTAAATATTCCTTGAGAATTTGCTTTTAAAATGCATTTTGGTTACAAAATAAACCTGAATGAGCCATTATACTCTGCTGTGTAATTATGTATTTAGGACACATGCTACATGCAGTTTTAAAAGAAATCTGTATGGAAACAAATTGCATTACATTTGCAATAGCTGAATGCAGTTCAACAGCAACACCTCAAGCCTTTCAAAATACTGAAGTAATTTAGACTATTTTCTGGAGCAATTATCTCCCATGCCTCAGATTCCTATTTTATTGCTTTCACTGAAAAGGAGCGGTATAGGACTCAATACAGAATAAAAGATGGGGGCTCAACTGTATAGGAACATTGCTGTTGCTTTAGGTTCCTGTATGATGTTCCAGAGTTAATGAGGAGCAGGGGTATTAGGTAGGGACAAATTGCCATGGAATTGATCTGAGACAAGGGTGTGCCTATGTATCTGGCCAAGAGCACGGAAAGGTCTCTGGCTTCCTTATTTTAGGGATTCAAACTAACACCAGAGCAGTGTTGTTTACTGCTCATTAAACCACCCCCCTCGCCAGCTCTCACTGCTGTATTACCATGTAGTGCCACATATTTTTCCTCTTTAACTGGCACTTGACAAAACACCGGCATCGGAAGGGGCTGATCCTTGGAAATGGCAGCCGAGGCCTGCAAGGAAGCTGCGCGCCTGGCTGGGCCGGTGGCGCGGAGCCGTGTGTGCTTTGCTGCCCCGAGACAGCAGCTCCTGCACTAAATCCACAAAACCCCTCTCCTGGTACAGTGCAGCTGGAAATGCTAAGAGCCACACGCATCGGCATTGGCAGGTATAAACAGAGCTGCAGTAAATGAGCTAAGTGCTTTGAGCATTTGGAGGTGTGCGGGGAGATGTTGTTTTTCCTTTTCTGGAGCTGAGCACTCCAGAGACTTGTGTTAAACTTGGGACTCCTTAGATCCTCACGCTGGTTCTGCCACTTATTTATTGTTTGGCCTCAGGCTAGTCACTTAACCTCTTGCCGCCCTAATTTCCCTGTCTAGAAAATTATATTTACTTACTTCTCCTGGGGATTGCGCAGGGCTTAATGAATGCCTGTAAGGGGATTTGGAGCTCCTCAGATCTGAGATGATAGAGGACTGTGAAGTATTCCTCATGCGTGCAAGAAAGCGGGAGCGCGCGCGTGGCCACGTACATGAGTCTGAAGGCATTCCTGGCCTGTCTGAAAGCGTAATCAGCAGGGGAGGGCTGCACTGCGTGCCTGCGGATGAACTCCTCTTCCTTGTGGCCTTTTCAGGCGTGCTGGAAGAAAGAGAAGGTGAGAGAATGAAAGGAGAGGAGGACAGCAAAGCCTAACTTTCCTCCCGTTGGTCCCCTGGATCTTTGTGTCAGGGCGATAAAGGCTGGATCTCCTGGGAAGGTAATGATCTTTCCAGGAATTCCATCTTGCAGCCCCTTGGCTGCCCACTTCTTTAGCAGGAAAAAATGAATCTCTGGTCAGAAGAAAAAGAAAAAAAAAAGAGAAAGAAAAAAGGCACATCCATATAATTAACCAGCATTAGAATGAGGCCTGTGCTTTTGCTGATGAACTTCAGTGAAAGCAGATGGTCACAATGGTATTAAAAACTAAAGACTTCAGTCAAGCTTTTAATTGAAAACAATTGGACCCTGCTGGATGGTAATTACCTTGGCTGCTTGAAAATAATATCACAGCACTGCTACCTATGAAGGAAGAGCTGAAACTGAGTTAATAAGAACTGCTTGATCTGCATATAATAAACAAGGAGCATTCAAAACTATTTTCCCTGGTAGCTTTTCCCCTGCAAGGTGCTTTCAAGCAGTTAGCAGTGTGAAAAGGCACAAACGGGGGCAGAAATTGAGAACTGTAAAGCAGTAGCTGGCTTCATAAAACACCTTGAAGAGCCTGTCTTCCCCCCAGCTCCCTTTTAACAGTCGAAATCCCAGGCAGGGCAAAGAAAAACGGCAAAACAAAATAAAGTGACAAAGCTCTAGATTATCTAGTGTTCTTGCTCCTTGAATGATAATAATAGTGGCAGTCTGTCTTTATGTTGTTTTATCCACTCTGTCCTTATCTTGGCTGATTGACTGAAAGGCTGGGACCTTCTAAATGTTCAGAGGTTTATTTTTTCGGTTCTTAATTGGATTTTAATGATCTTTAACTTAACACGTCTCAATCTCTAACAGAATAAATGCACTTTGTGGCACATTTTCTTCAGTGTTTCTGTAAGTGATTTGATAATTTTCTCACTTCTTGTTCTGTATGCAATGCTCAGATTTCTAAGGCTAGCCCACCTAAAGTGTTCCATAAAATCCTAGTAACTGCTGTTTGCTCTATATTTGTTGACACGCAACATGACATTAATACCACTTTTCACCGTCTTTCTTGCTGAGGAAAATGACTTATATTGTTGTGTGTTTGTGTCAAGGTAAAAGAAAGTCTTGATGTATCTTTCAAACTTGCATCATCATTGTGGATAAAGTGAACTTAATTTAGTCACCTTCCATGTACACATTATTTTTCATGTGGCATACTCTGTCTCCTTATGAACAGGCAAGAAACTCTGCTGCTCTTGAAGACCTTAGTGAGTAGCAGCTGCTGCAATTTTGCAAAATTAATGAGTAACTGTGAACTGCTAGTAAAAGTGACGCAATGATTTTCCATAACATATCATTTTAGAAGCAATGACTTTACCTGCTCTTTCTTTTCTTATCCAAATATTTGTCTTTTCAAGGCACCAGCCAAGAATTTGTCTTGTCTTGTCTGGCAGTGTGATGAAATGGACTTTTCCAGTATGTTTCATCCAAATCTCATGATTTTATGCGTATAGTTCAACTTTCATTCACTGCACTTGCATGGATAACAAAGAGTTGAATCCTGGACTCATGGAAGTCAGTAGAACTGTTCACACTGACTTCAGTTGGTGATTTTGCTTATTTTTACCTAGACAAAATCTGTTGTTAGTTTTATTGATGTCATGCTTCTGAAACTTCTGGTGGAGCTCAGCAACAAGACATAAGTATATCTCAGAGAATAAAATTAGATCTTCTTAATTAGTTTACACTACAATCGTAGTTGATGTAGCCTAATTTGTATTCAGGAATTCCTGGATATCTTATCCCAAGTGAGAAGTCTCACCTTTCCAAAGCTTATGGAGGGCCGGTCAGTGGTTGACAGAGCAGACATCCTTCCCTGACTGCTGGGCTTTATGCTCAAGTTGACACTAGAATTTGAGCAGAACTTTTCTCACAGCTTTTCTAGTACTTTATCCTACTGAAGTTCACAGTGTTTCAAGGAGTCCAGAATTTGATCTGCTTTTGTATATATAGGATAACAACAGCCCAGCCCCTTATTTATCGAAGAATTTTTGACAAATTTGAAACTAGGAAGGCCACTTTTCACAAGTATCTTAAGCTACTGACCGCAGTAATTTATCAATTTTATAATAGCCACTTACTTTTACCTCTAAAGAGCATGATCATATATTCTAATTGCTGCTTGCAACTTCAAGTGAGGTGGCATGGAGCATGTTATTTTAAAGGTATATATAAGGCATAAGCTCTATTGATCTATGGTATTCTGAGCGATAAACAGCTGCTAAGTTTGATTAAAGCTGAAGGGAAGCTGAAGCATTTAATCAATCCCAAAAGCTGCTGAGTATATTACAAAGCAATTGTGATTATTGCTATTATATGACAAGCTATAGCATAATAAAGGAAGTGACATCGTTTTTCTTGGAGGCACTCAGAAGTCTTGTGGTGCTTCTTTTCAGCCTTCCTGATGCACCTTGGGAGCATGGCAAAATGACAGAGTGTGCCAGCTAAGGCAGAGTAATCCCAAAGGGAAAAAGCTAAGAATAGCTCTGCAAGAGCAGGCCCTCTCAGCTCACCAGTGTCTTGTTTTCCCAGCATAGAGCTGTAACCAGTAGCAAGTGCTTAGGGAAGGTGTACAAGAAACACGGCAAATACATAATATATTTTATCATGCTGTCCAAATTGCAATCCTCCCTGCTTTTGGCAATCTCTGCTTTCAGGACATCTGCACTGTGCACTGTAGGATATAACCATGCATTTTTGTGTCTAAGGACCCTAGATGGTCCTTTTTTCCTCCCTCCCCTGCCCCCGATTTTTTTGTTTAATTACTTCTTGAACCTTTTTATTGTCTTAGCCTTCAAAACACCTTGTTGCAGTACATTGTACATTCTGTCACATGGCTTTGTGAAATAGAACTTTTATTGTTCTTCTTTTTAAACATTTTGCTTGATGATAGTTCAGCACTTTCTTATTCTTGTGTTACAATAAGCACAGTTATTCGGTGCTCATCTTTGCAGTACAATTCATAACACAGAGATCTCTGCCTCATTGTGTTCAGCTCTTCCTGTATTTTCCATTGCTTTGTTTAATTAGTATCTCCCTTTTCCAAAGTTGACCAAGACCCACACTTGCATCACACAGAGGACAAGATCACATCCTTGTCCTCTCTGTCTCTGTTGCTTTCCTCGTTCCACTGTGTGCTTTTTGAGACGGAATAACCAGAATTTTTTCAAAAGATATTTTAAGATGGGATCTTCTGCATATCTGGTAGGGCTTCCTTTTTTAGATATTGAATGATCTATAGCTATTAGACAGATCAGAGGCAATGTGTGTTATGTAATTCTGAAGACAGGGATATAATTAAAGGGGGATTTTTAAAAGCTAAGAAGCTGTCTAACATTTGTCTGATGTTAAATTTGAAATATAAAACTAGAAACTCCATAAACAAGGTAAGCCTTTTTCCCTAAAAATAAAGAATTAAATTAATAAATATGTTTATTTAAAAAGCAACAACAAAAAGTTTCCTGCTGTCATATCTGCAATAAGAGATTTACAGCAGTCATGCCTGAAACAGGATGGTGTTTACAAAGGCTAACTTGGGCTGCAGATGGCTAGTGTTAGTTCTCTAAATCATTTCTTCAGTGTTTCTCCACAGAATACAGAGAAAAACTAACTTCGATTGGCCATAATTGAATTACCTCTCAAAACTGAAAAGTGAAAAATAAAAGTTAAATGACTCTTCTGAACCTAATTACTTACCCTGCGGAGAAACACCAAAAGGGGAGCCTACAGAGTTACAAATGGATTGGGCCATTAACTACTGATGTAGATAAAGTAGAATGGTATTATACAGCTATTAAACACACTTTTTAATCTATATAAATTTAAAAATGGCATTGCTCTTCTGTATTTTGATTTCTTTTGGGAGAATCCCAAATCCCTGTGGTCAAGGGTGGTTGCTAGTCATTGCCAAATACTGAATGTAGGCAGAGATTTCCTCTTTTGAGATAACTTTTTGAGCTAACTTGGGAAAGTGAGAGTGGACAGCATGTCTCCTGCCTTCTGTTTCAAAGATCATCTTGCTTTCACTTCTGCCCTCAGTGTAGGAAGACTTCAAAGAGATGATACTATATGCTTAGTTTTGCTGAATGATTTTATGCCTTGGTGTCAGACTTCTCTTCCTTAGCAGGCAAATGCAACATGTCTCTGGTTTGGGTTCTCTCTTACGACATCTCTTCTGAAACTTTAGAATATTTGATGCTTCCCATGACCTTCATGTGAAACTCTGTGTATCCATGGCTCTAGTGTGCTGGAGGCTGAGCCTGGTGCAGTTTTCTTTGTTATGAAAGATTCCTATTGCAACAGCCTTTAAACTTTCTTTATAGTGGTTTCATATGATAGTCACAAGTCTTCTGGGAAACTTGTCTAGAGTTTCTCATTACAATGGTATGAGAGTCTTGTGAGTCTTGTGAATGCAGGTTTTTCAGTTAGAATTTGGTAAATAGCATTCAATTGGGAAATCTTTGGGTTCTTCACACATGGTTGGGACTGGAGCTCTTGCTCTGTGAGAAGCTGAGACATCTGGGCTTGTTCATTCTAGAGAAGAGAAAAGTTTAAGGAGACCTGGCATGCAACACCTCAGTATCTATGAGGAGAACATTGAGAAGATGGAACTATGCTCTTCACAGAGGTTCATGGTGGAAGAATGAAAGACAATGGGCATAAGTTGAAACAGGAGAGATTTAGAGTCGATATATGAAGTAACATTTTCATGATGGCATCAAGCAAGCACTGGAGTAGGTTGTCCAGAGTGGCTCTGCAGTCTACATTCTTGGAAGCTGTCAAAACCGAAATGGAGAAACTCTGAGTAATCTGGTCTCATCTCATGTCTGACATTGAGCAGGAGGTTGAACTAAAGCTCCTGAGGACCCTCCCCACCTAAATATTCCTTTGATCCCATAATGTATTTCATGAAGAAAAAAAAATATATGTCTTGTAACTGTGGATGGGAGATTTAAATAAGTATTTGCACCAAAGCCACAATGGCTTGTATTGATATAAAGTTTCCAGATTCCTGGGGATACCCTGGTACCCTTCACCTAACTTGAATATCACCAGGTTCCAAGTTCTGAATGGCAAAGGTGGTTTAAATCACAGAACTAGCTCTCAGACACTCCCTAAGGGAAAAGGGACTATTGCAGACTGTTCACAATATCCTTGCTTCCTTTAGCAAGCAATTTGAAGAGAATTTTGGTTGTGGCAGTGATAGTCTTGGTTTCCTTTTTTTTTTTTTTTTTTTTTTTTTTCCCCTTGGTTATGCATTGAAGATTTCAGTCATTTTCAAGAAAGGCTGTTTGTGCCAGTTGAAGAATTGCAACTGTTGGTTAACCTCACCTAGAAACAAAGTGCATGACGCCATGCATGAGATGAATCTGACCTTGCACCCTAGACCTCAGCCTTGCTATTGATTCTTGTGTGATCAAAGAAAGTTCTGGTCAATCCAACACTGCCTTCTGTTTGTGTTCCTTTCTAAAACTATTTTTTTTTCCTTGGCTATATATATCTCCACTTTTATGTTAGTGAAAACATTGGATTGTTCCAGGGAATAGTATGGAAAATATCCTACAGAGTCCTGTGAGCTTTGGCCATCTCTCTGAAATGCTACATCAATTTGGTGTTTGCTTTGGCACATAGCTTTGAAAGATTGGAGAGTGTGTGTGTTTATATGCATACAGAGAGAGAGGGTTCCTGCTCATTGTACCTTTGTGAGACTGCCAGACTGTCTGGCCTGATCTATTCTCCTGTAAGTGAAAAGGTCTCGCAAGTGCTCATTGTGTGCTTGGACTGGAGCTTGCTACGCGCTAAGCTTGAAAGGAATTCTGTCAGCTTGAAGAATCAGGTTTCTGCCTGAATATTGTTTACTCTCTATTGTTACAAGTAACACATAAGATTACTTGTCACTGGAGAATTTTTTTCCGTCTTCCCTTTGTTTGCTCTGTGTACCAGGCAAAATTTCATATAGTACATTTTTGTGGCTCTCTCTTACCAGGCAATCAGTTCCCATTCAGGGACAGGAGGGAGAGAGAATTGTCCAGAGGAATGAGAAATAATATATAAAAATCAGCGGTAAGATTCGGTTTTGGGCAAAAGACCTGAACATGACTGGACTGTTGCGTTCTAAATAAAGATGTGATCACTTTTGGCAGAGGGCATTTCTGTCCAAAGTAAGATTTTTCTGCTCTGTGTGCCAATTGTCCAACTTAAAAGTTCCTCTATCATCCTTTGAGAATATAAAGGATGACTCCAGCAGTCTATCAGTGATTGTCCTACCTGTAATAAAGCTCAGTCTTTATCTAAGCTTCTACTGCAAACTCCCTAGCTGCAAGACCTGGACAAACACTAATTGATTAGTAGTTCTGAAGTATTTTGATACTGAACTTGGAGTCTGAAAAGCAGATCTATATAGAACACAAATCTCTCTCTCTCTTTTTTTTTTCTTTCTTTTTTTTCTGAACAAGTATTGTAGCAAAAGTATTTGTCTCGGCTTCCTTGCCTGGAATGCATAGCTCAAAACTAAAGATGCATTGATGGGAATTGACAAGTAACTAGATTCAATTTATAGGATCTATAGACCATCTGGCCTTGAGTTCTGTCTGTGGTGTATTTGAAGGAAGATGCAAATATTGCTGAGATGGTTACAAGTGACCTGCACTGCTTTTTTGAAAGTTCTATCTTAGCTTTTGTTTCAGGTGGTAGCTCTGTTATTTCAGCCAGGCTGATGTGTTTTTTTTTTTTTTTTTTCCTCCACCAATCAATTTTTTCTGGCCACTTCAACTTTACATAATGTATAACCAAGAAACACATTTTGCAATTTTTGTTTTGTAATTGGGACATGAAGGAATTAAAGGATTTAAGGTTGTAAAGCCTCCATAAATAATTTAGGCTATTTTTCCGAAGAATATTTGCTCTACTACATTTGCACTGATACTGACCTGAGATGTTTGTAGTATAATCAAGACAGCCAAATCCTCATGAGCCAAAAGGAAACGGGACTTTATTTGGTGTCAGTGATGAATCTGTTTGCTCCTATAAGGGCACTCTCTTGCCAATTAGGAACCTCTGCTTGTAAAACTTGCCTTCTAACCTTGCAACAAAACATTACAGGGACAGGTACATTCAGAGAATTACCTCTACAACCTCCTGTATGCAACACTGTGCAACCCATTGCCTGCTTTCTGCTTGTGTTGCTCTTCTCTGCTTTTTTTTTTTTTCTTTTTTTTTTCCTTGGGAATTAATATTTAGGCCAAGGCACACAACCACAATTACTCAGTTTCTCCTGAGAGAACGATCTCAAGAAAGACAGTTAGTGAATAGTTCTAGATCTTGGCCTGATGATTTTAGGGATTTGGTTGTCATTATTGAGATCAAGGAAAGCCTTATTTTTTTTCCCAGAGACTGAAAATACTGAAAGCAAATACACCAGTATTGCAGCAGGGTATAGAGGCTTGCTTTATCAAGAAATCACCTTATGAAAGCTCTGCTTGTGCAAACTGATCCTATAACTCAAGTGATATTTCATACCCATAGGCTTCAAAGCGCTGACCACCCAGCTAGCATCAACAACCAACAAGGTGAAGAATGACCAACAGAGCACCTTTTGCTAGCACTAAGATTAAATGTTTGTTTCCACGTCTTGAACTGCTGTGACTGAGAGTTCAAAGTGGTGCTGTGCTTGCGTGTGTCCTCTCTGCCAGGGCATGGGCACACGCTTCTATAAAACTTGTCAGATTTAAGCTGCTGTTGAGAGCTGCAAGGCATCAAGTGCGGCGCTATGCATTTGTGAGGATAAATGAATCGGGAGGAAAAGCGCTTTTGCTGTGCTGCTGCTGTTTTAATGTGAAAGTGAAACCCTGAAATGCTCTGTTCTACTTCAGTAATTCTAAGAGGAGCCTTTTTCCAGAGGTCTCTCTGGAACCCAAATTAATTGAAATAACTCCAAAGGGCTCTCTCAAATCTAATTCCCTACCCCATGTTTGCAGTCTCTTTCTCTCTCTGTCTGTCTCTTCTTTTTTTTTCTTCTCCCCTCTCCTGTCTACACCCGCTCTTGAACAAAAAAACTTTAAAATGCTCTTCTGGAAATGACTTGAATGTAATTCAGATGTAGTAAATGTGAAGTCAAGGTTGATTGCTCTTCTCCCTGAAAGTGCCAGCAGTGGCTGAACACCATCGAGTGTGTTCAGATGTAAGTGGGAAGCTCACGAATGAACTGAACAAAGACTGGGCTGGCAGCTGAAAATCGCTGCTCCCCTCCTCCCCAAATGACCTTCTCAATTCGTGCTGAACCCTTTGATCGCTGTCCAGTGTGTGCTGGTGTGGCAGGCTGTGCTTGGTCCAGGGATGTATGCATGGATGGAGGCTGTTGTACACTCCTGATCCGCCCTGTGACCATTTCCATAAACACCGCTGCATGTCACATCTCTGCATGTGCTCCTTCAGCTGAAACAGTGGATGGCAGGGACACCTGCAGATACAGCTCCCTTTTACAGAAATCTGTTGATAACAGCATTGAGAACACATATGCCTGCATTTTACATTTATTATTTGTATTTTGTCGGGCGTATATCTATTTGATGCTGAAATCTAAAATTGTAGCTATAACAGAGCAATAATATAGAGGTCACATCTTTAAGTGGCTGTTTGGAGTGTGCTCCATTGCCAGCCCCGGTGAGCTTGGGAGGGTGCTGCTCACAGCAATAACTCTGCTCTGAGCCCGCTTGCTGAAGCACATCCTACAGAACACCTGCTTTAAGGCGGTATTTTATGTCAATATTCTTCTAACAGGAATATTAGTTCTGAACTTAGCGTCTTATTTAGAACCCTTGAGTCAAGTCCTAGTTGCTTTAGTTTTCTTCAGTCATTTACACTTGAATGCTGACATGGTAACTTACAAAATGTGCTGCAGCCTGAGGACAAAGCCTACATGGTTAAAAGGTAAAGGACATGTGAATCAGTGATGGAGGTGCAATCTGGATTACCCTGTGCTTCTCTGTTTTATTTGTTTATGGCTATTCTTC
>JAVCKT010003487.1:15759-28180 GCA_032273925.1 Rhynchotus rufescens | reverse complement strand
CATGCTGGTTCTATGGTGGTATCTTCTCAGAAGCTGCCTCCAGCACTGTGGCACAAGTAGACTTTTTTTTTTTGTGGCTGCAGACTGTCCGCAGCAGACCCAGACTGCATGTCATCAGTAATGAAAAACTTGGTTTTCTATTAAGCCTTCCAGTGAACTTGATCCAAGATTTTTCCCGGATCCTGTATTATTTTTATCGGAGAGTTAGAAAATGCTCTAAGAATTATACCATTTCCTAACAAAATCTCTTTGGCTGTATCCTACCTCACTTTTATTCTCTTATTAAACGACATGAAGAAGGCAGATTCTGTACCTCTGCAGGCTGTGCGAGGGATGTTGCTGCCCTACAATTACTAGTCTTGTGCAAATCCTGAAATTGCCTGAAGAGGTTTTAGCAACCTACCCCGTGTCTCCTCAGCCCTCCCCTCCCTGCAAACCGCATCAAAGGTCAGTGAAATAAATTTTGCCCAGGCAATTGAAAAGCAATGTCCCAGCATCTCCTGATTCCTACAGGCTTCTGAATAGACAAGGCTAAAACAATATATATGCAAGTGCTGAGTGCAGGTGACTACTCATAGAACTGCAAAATCGCCATGAGCCTGGCAGAGCTGAAGCTAAGTGTCCTGCTGGTGCTATCAGAAGAAGAGTCAAACCATGTCAGTGTGCACGGTTTGGGCCCTGGCCTCCTGCAGCCTCAGAAACAGCAGGTTTTGCATTGCCCTTGTCTTGCCTCTTCCCTCTGCATGTCATGGGTCTGGAGAGGTTTGAGCTTAGTCCCCTGTCCCCAAGGAGAGAAGCATGCAGGGCTGCCTGCTCTGCATGAGCTGCGGCTGTACACCCACCTTGTGTTGCTCTTGTGCAGCTGGGTAGTTACTGCAATAAAAAAGCCTCTGTTGTTTCAAACAACCTATTTAATACTCCAGCAGGGAATACTGTGTCTCTTGGTACTAGGTAGAAGATGAGACTGTAGAGCCTAGGGCACCTTTACCAATGTTACTGTACCCACGATGGGCACTGTGGTGCTTCTGAGATGGTGTTTAGGAGTCACGGTAAAAGCCCAGAGCTCTGAAGCAGTTTGTGAATGTGCTGCCATGGGATCATGTGCCTGGGGCCAGTGGTAGCCCCTTCTGCACCACTCCCCATGGAGCCTCATGTCACCTCCAGCTCAAGGAGAGCTCCATCCATGGTGATTCAGCCCCAAAAAAATGCTTACCAGGTTGATCCCAACCCAAAGCTGCGTGCGAGGATAAGGCCCTTATCCTGGCCCTGAACTGCAAGGCTCCCCTTAGGCGAAACACTGCTGTTGGTACAGCTTGAGGGAAAAATGGATCTGCTTTAAGAGAGCAACCCGTCTTTGAGATGATTTTAAATGTTCACATTTTTTATGCAGCGTTTCGGAACGTTTCAGTTACTTCCATTTGGAATTCAATTCCGCTCTCTGTTAATCAATAACAGGTCTTAACAAAACAATATCTCACAAGAGACAGAAGCACACAGTGCTGAACAAAGCAAAACAGCCAGTGGCTTACAGCAACAATTGCTGCTACACAATGGGTTTTCAAAGCTCAGTATATATTTTGTCCCTAGTGGGAAAACCATAACAAGACTGAATTAGTGGCTAGGCTTGCCAAAGGGAGAAATTAAAGTGCGACTGCTTGTCTGACACCTTGAAGTACCTTTATTCTGAGACTAAGGACAGCATGAGGAAATAAGCCACCAATTAGGGAAAAATATTTGCTGTTGCTTTCAGAGGTGCGTAGTGATACTGCACGTATGTACGCAGGACTTGGTCCAAGCCAAAGGGGCCAGCAGCACTTTCTTGTGAGAGGACTCCCGAGAGGAGCTATCAGAGAAGCAGACACTCTTTACAGAGCTGGAGAGTGGCCGGGAGCTGGGGAAGAAGTGTGGCATTCAAGGGTAAGACAGCGGGGGAGTCCCTTGACCCTGATGAGGGGAGACTGAAGGCTGATTTGCAGGTGGCTGTCTGGTGAGGGAGAGCGAGAAGGGAAAGACTGTGTGAGAGCAAAGCAAATCCCTTCCTGTGTGCAATCCCTTCCTAGCCTGCAGACTTCACTGCTCATCTGTGGATCTTGACAGTTCCTTGCTCTGGCACTAATGGGCTTCAGGAGCTACCAGCGTGCTGTAATCGCCTTGGTTCAGGGCTCAGCTTGCACCTTTACAAGCACCTTCACCCCTTGCTGTTAACCTCTGCTCTCCTTTATTTGGCAGCTAAGCTTGTAAATTCATGTAACCAAATAGCTGCACACTTAACTGCCTGCCCGAAAGTGAACAACACATCCATCTTCCAGTGCCCAGCTAGCAGCCTAATGACATCCTTCGCTTTGCTCAGTGGTACCCTTCTAAACATAACTACCTTTGGCGCCACAAAAAACAATTGTTTCAGCATTAGCACAGGCCATGGCGCTCGCCTGGGCAGGGAGGAGAGGTTGTCTGGTGAGCTGCTTGCATCAGGGCTTGATCCAGCCCTGACAAGGGTCGCGTGCAGAGCAGAGAGCTTCCCACAGCCGGCTGGACAGCACCGCGTGCCGCGCGTGCCCGTGCCCCGTGCCGCGCGCTCTCCCTGCCGCTGCGACGTGACCGATGGTTAGGTAAGTTTTCGGTCTGCTGACAAGCTGTGCTTTGCACCCTGGAGCAGAAGCGTGCTTGCAGCAGTTTTGTTTTGGGCTTTCACCCAGGTCTCCTGCATGATCTTTGACAAGGCTCTTGCAAAAAAAGTGCCTCAGTTTCGCTCTTTATTAGATGAGTGCGATTTCCTGAAGCAACACTGGGAGGATAGAGGCTAGCACAGTGCTCAGGAGGTGTTGAGGTTTTCTCATCTTTGTAGTTCTTGCCAAAGCCTGTGGTTTGAATCCTCCAGACTCAAAATGAATTGTGGCAAGAAGAAAGTAGTCTGGCATGGTTTCCTTCAGAAATGAGTCTCCTGCAAGTGCTCGGAGTGTGTGTCCATCCCCTTCCAGTTTGTCCCCGTGAGCTAACTTCAATCCAACGTGGCAGAAAGGTATAGGTCTCAAGGAGAGTGCAATCCACTGGTTTGGCAAAAATAGCCAGCATGAGACCTTTCTTGTGCTTTTGCTATGGAGGAGCCTGGACTGCAGGTTTACTCTTTATTAGGGACTTCGCATGGGAGCTCCGCTGTGGGAAACAGTCCATAGGAAACAAGGCTTTATGACTTCTGCTGCTGGTAGCTACCTGTTATCAAAGGAGAAAAAGTAAAGCTTTTTGTCTGCAAATAACTTAGAATTGCCATTGGCAGAGATCTGATATGTTTCCTTCTAGCCCTCAAAGCAATCACAAGCAATCAAAGCTAGGAGCACGTGAAGCAGCAGGGGTTGAATGGGCATTGCTTTCCTTTATTTGCAGGCTGCTTACCCACTGTAACAGACAGTCTGAGAGCATTTCTTAATTAACTGGGTGCTGTCCTGTGTGGCAGACGTACACAGCCAATGAGCATTATAAAAGTGTGGTTATTACACTTTGGCTTGGGAAAGGCCCCAGCATAGTTATACGGTTAAAGCAATAATCATGGAGAAAGGGAGAGCAGCCTGGGCCCTAGTCCCTGGTACAAAGATTGTTTGTTATTTTTATGTTAAACATCACTGGATCTAACCTCCATGGAGAGTGGGTGGAGGGTTACTTTGAGCTGTCTTTGAAAACAATTTGAGCAGTGCACAGCAAGATCTGAGGGAAACTGTGTTTACAGGCTATATCCTGACTCCAATTCCGTAAACACTGCTCTCCTGCCCTGTTGCCAAAATTAGCCGTAGCCACCAGCAGGGAGCTGGTGGCCCAAGCACGAGCCATTGTTTTTGACCATCACTTAGTAGTTTTTGCATACTTATAGAGAAGGAGCATTTTTCCCAGTTACTAAGCATCACCTACCCTCATCAGCATGCATTCATCTCTGCAGCAGCAGCAGCAGCAGGAAATTTCTAACACATCGAGCAGAACCCAGTGTCCTTAATCATGTACGGTTCCTGCTGATTTTAGCAATAGACTTGCTTCATGGGGCAGAGTAGTAATGTGTCCCTCAAGAAGCAGATTGTCTTCTTTCTGTGAAAGAGGGTGGGGAATACACTGCTCTGCTACTCATCTGCCTGTCTAATGTCAAAAGTGCACAGGCAATTATACACAGGGCTGAGATTTAAATAGCAATAGTAGAAATGTCGCCAAGCTAGGTAATATTAATGAGTCCAGAGTGTTTGTCGATTAGCCTTCCCATCCATTAATTCGAGGTTGGTTTCAGCTTTTAATTTACTCTATATAAACTGGAGACCCCTTTCCTTAGTGCTTTAGTGACTGAGTGAGCTCTTCCCTGCTCTGGTCTTGGCTTGGAAGGAGAGTGAAAATTTGCAGTGCATTAATTTCTGCCCCAGAGGAATTTTGGAGGAGAAACAGCTCTTTATGTTGTTCATTTGCCACAATACATTTGAAAGGGTTGGTGTCAGGACTTTTTGTAATTGTTTAAAATATTAAATAATGCAAACTAACAAGGCAACATGCATAATTTATAGGCAGGAGGTGTCCCTCTGTTGTCCCTCTATTCATGCAGGTTTTTACTCCAGCAGACCAGCTTTGCATTCCCCAAAGTAGGGACTTGTGTCCTGTCTGTGTGACGATGTTACTCCTTCTTTCTCCTGGGAGGGAATGAATAATTTCTGCTTTCCTTCTGTTTCTCCATCTCTGCTGGCTTCTTCACCGGAAAAGAGGAAATGAACCATGCCAGGTCTCTGCTCGCTCTTTACTTTTCTCCTTTTTTTTTTTTTTTTCCTCTATCACCAAAAGATGGAAGAGGGAAAAGACTGCAGGCACTCAATACCCACTCATCTTCTCAATCCCACTCTTTAATTGCTTTTGTTGGCCAGTGGCAAGATGGTCTTTTGCTTGTTATTTACTGGCTGTTTAATTTAAACATATCACCATCAGAATCCAAAAGACCTAGTCTTAAAGCTCTTTCACATGATTTGTCTAATCGCTCTCTAAATTATTTATCGTGGCTCTGAACTATCTGGAGATTTTTTTTTTTCTTTTAAGCACTATGATTTGATCCAAAACATCTGTAAAAAATCATGACTGACCTCCCATCTGGGCAACAGCTCAGCTCTGTCCTGGGGCTGGGTCATGTCAAGTGTATGAGCTGTGTTTCAAAAGCATAAAATTCCTGACATGGTGAAATTCTTTTCTTACATATTTGTTGACATAAGGCGGGCAGGGAAGAGAAGGCAGCTATTAGGAATGCAAGAGTAAGATGCGGAATAGCTAGGCCAGGAGTAAGTGGAACATTTTGTTACGGAAATGGCCACAAGAAATGCTCCTCCCTGCATTAGAAAATAATTATTTAAAGCAGGATCAATTGCCGGTCCTCTTTGCTGCTGTTGTCATTTGGATGTGGCATGTGTAAATAATATTTCCGCATGAAAGGAAACTTTCAGTGATGACAACAGTCCTCTGGCTGCTTCCTGTCTCAAAGGGGAGGGATCAGTTTTTCCTTGGAAACAGTGTCTCCTTCTGAAGACAAAGCCCAGGAACTGTGCTATATTTTTCCTCTAAAGTTTCAGATGAGTGAATTTTGATCCTCAAATTCCCTCAGAGTGGCACATATGGGTCAGAATTACAAAAGGGATTTTTAAGACATACGTGTCACTGGACTTGCATAAGCCAACGTTTGCACGAAAGTAAAAATACCGAGAGCAAATGAACAAAAGCATGTGATTTAAAGCAAAGCCTCCTCTCCCCTGAGATCTTTATAAACAAAGTGGCACTGCATGCTTTAAAACGATTCTTCAAAACAAATTGTTTTACCTCTACGGATGTTAGCAAGCAAATATCCTTTTCTTTGCAGCTAATCGCTGTTCCTCCCTCTTCAGAGGATGGAGACACATCTTTCAAGAAATTAGCTTTATTAAAAACAGAGATGCAATTTTTTAAAAAAATTATGTTCTATTTATGCTTTTTCTTTTCTCCCTCCTCATTTTGATTTTTTTTTCATGGAGATTGATCTATGCCAGACTTACACACCTTCAAACTTTAGGAAAGTTCATATGCACATCTGGACCACAGCGCTATAGCTCCAGCCCATTGCTGTTTGTTATTGTTTGTTTTGCTTCAAGGCTCATACAAAATGCTCTTTTTAAATATATATATATATATGCTTCCATAGAACATCTGTGAGAAGCCCCCTAGGCCACTCTCTTCAAGGTGCTATAGCCTTTGTGTTACGGGAGTACAGAGAGGAAACCTTGGGAGTGCATAGGGCCCTGAAGTCACAAAATAAAGATTTTTGCAGTAATATGGGCCTGGCTTTCACCTCATTTCTGTATCAAGCGTAGGGAGTGAGTCAGGCCTTTGAGGAGTGTCCCCCAAACTTAGGACCCCACCGGCCACTAGGATTTGAGTGAGGTTGAGGGGATTTGAGGTGGTTGTTGGGGTCAGGGAACTCCTCTGCTGCTGAGTAGTGAGGAAGGAGGGGGGCCTGGAGGGCAGGGGCAGGAAGTGCCGCTTCCCTCGGATAATCAACGGGCTGCGGGGCTGAGGGCAAGGAGAACCGCCGAGACACGCAGCCCGAGCTGCTGGAACAATAAACAAACAGGCCCACGACCTGCGCTTCCTCCTTGCATATTGTTCCCGTGGCTTCCTCCACTCAGTCCCCCGGCCCATCCCACCCCTAAAAACGCAGCCTCTTGGCCTCGCTGGTGCTTAACCTCTTCCCGGCCGGGCTCCCCTGAAGGCTGAGCCCACCTCGCCAGCATGGCGGCCCGTGCAGGGCCCCTCGATGCTCCCGCAGGCCGCATGGAGGCCCCTGTGTTTGCAAGCTCTAAAAGCATCTCTGCAAAACAGCTGGGGCACCAGCACGCAACCTGCTGGGTGCCCCAACTCTGAGTCTTAAGCACGGATTTTCAGAGGAACCAGATTCAGTTCACAGGATGGACTTGTGCCTGTGCTCTTCCCTCTTCCCCTTTCCAAGGCACTGCTAGGGCTGCTTCTCATTTGTGTGTTTCTCACTTGTTAATGTGAGAATTATGAAAGCAGAAGGTGGGCAGCAGCAAATCCCCCCTCGCCCGGGTGATTCTTGCAGGTGCAGTTGGAGATGTGTTGTAGTTTTGTCCCTGGAAGGGCTGGTGTCCATTGCTCACTAGAGCCACTGGGCTCGGGGTGTCCCAGTCTGCAGCCAAGGATGGTTCAGGGTAATGGGGCCAATCCTGCTGGAGTGGAGAATTTTGGAGGGTGTATTTCCCCCCTGTCAGCCCATGGATCTGGAACCATGTGGGGGGATCTGTGGCCCTTCCCAGAACAGAGGTCCTGCGTGCTGCCCCGCGCTCCCAGCTGACCGCGCAGTTGTTATTGCTTTAAACACTCGCTGTTTGCGTGGAGCACAGCGAGAAGCCTAGTAAACTGAAACGGTGACATTTGAAAAATGAAGCCTCTCAAGGAGATGTTTAATCTTTCTAATAGGGAAGTTAGTTATCTGCTAAATACCAAGCTTAACAGTTATGTAATAAGTCCATATCAAAACATAGATAATGACCGGTAGCCTATGGTTTAGCAATTGGTACTTAATTAACCTATAAAGGCTTTCCTGCCTAATCTAGATTACACTTCTCACCCAAAGACTCCTTCAGGTACAATGCTGGGAGAGATCTCAGAGAGCACTGATGGGCAGAAGAAAAAGTTAGCAGAGGCAGATGCTCGCAGGGGTGCCGGTGTGTGCGGAGGGGTGGCCACGCGCAGGTCCTCCCTGTCAGGGCAAGGCATCTTGTCTTAGCTCTGCCCCACCTTTCCTCAAAACACCCTCTTTTCCTCGCATGGCTGCTCCTGTGTAGCTGTATCTGCTGTCTCCCTTCTTTGTAACTCCTCTGAAGCCCTCTGTACTGGCTTTCTCCTTTCCTTTTTGTTTGCTTACAAACTAAACAAAAATAGGTGCTGAAGGACCATTTGCACTACAGAAATAGGTATGGAGAAATTTTGCATTAAGCAACACTTTAGGTATTTGTCAGTTTTAGATTTAAATGCATATCCACAAGCCCCAAAGCAGGGCCCGGCTTTGTCACAATATGGGACACCTATAACTGATGAGGTTTTTAAAAGGATAAATTCATATTTAAAAGATTGGAAGGAGGCTGTAATCCTGGGTTGGGGTTTTAGGGAAGCCAGGACACATGGTTTCAAAATAGTGCAAAAGAAAACAGTCTGGAAAAATGAAATCTGTAGGCAGCACGCAGGGAATGGGCAAAGGAGAAGGAGATAAACAGAGACAAAGCATGGGAGGTGTCTGAGCAATCGCCTAGGCAAAGTAAGGGATACAGTGAAAAGCTTCAACATTTCCTGTGCCTCCAGGTGAATAAAAGAGGACAGGCACAGGCTACCACACAGAGGAATAATGAAAACCTGTTAGAGAGATTACACAGTGTGATAGAAAACGTGGCACAATTGCACATTATCATAGAAATAGAAAAGATCTGCTTATCTTTCTATTGCAAACACTGCTGGGGCAGCGGGAGGCTGGGGGAAAAGGTGCAGGGTATGGAAAGGGTGACACATCCCCCTGGGCCTCCACGACTGGTCCTTGTCATGCACTTGGCTGAGAGGACTGGGGGAGCCAGGCTGATCTTCCCCCACTGCCTTTCCGGGGAGCACAGCCTTCCTGGGAGGGAGAACTTTCTCTCAGGCAGCCTTTTGCACTTTGCTCCTGGTGTGTTTTGGCACATTTCAGGGCTCAGTGAAGTGTTTTGGAAGGCTTTTCTTTTCCGCAGCCAAAATCCCTCTGTGTCACAGTGTGGTTTTCCACAGTGTGGAATCAAGTGGAGACATGATGGATTTGCAGATCCGGCTTTCAGTTAAAAGAAAGTAATGTGGAATAAATTCTTCTCATGCACAAGACCTTTGCTTTCAAGGGATTTCCAGTTGACCCCCAAGTTGTCTCGTGTGTCATGCAACCCCCCTGAAATCAGTAAGACGATGTTATATTCCACCAGTTTCTAGAACTTGAGGGGGAAAAGCGAGGCTGGGAAAAGGGCTTCAAAATGAGTGCAGAAAGGACAGGTATATTGGCATGTCAGGAGGCACTGTAAAAGACCCAATTCCTGTTTTCGAGTCACGAGTCAACACTGCCATCAAAATCTCCTCGCTCACTAATTCATTACTGTGTGACACGCTAACAGCCGCCTGCTGCTATATGCCTCTTTTCACAGTGTTAAACAAGAAACTGGTTTTACAGTTTAAATAAAGGCTCTTTATCTGTAGCTTTGCACTGGTAGGATGTGTGGTTTTTAGAAAGTTACAAGTGGCAGGGCTGAATTGTGCAGGAAATGATGGTAACTGTTTTTTTAGGCAGCAGCAGTCCCCCTTTGCTCTCTTTGTAAATGCTCAGTGAATCCTTACAGTGAAGCTGTACTGAGAGTCTTGCAGAAGAGCACAAGTAGACATGGTAACTAGCTTTCTGATTCTCAGAAGACCAAAACACAGTCCTTGCCTAGCTGTGGTACTGAAAATAGCAGAACAGCACTTTTATCAGGAGCCCTAGCTTCTCAAAACTCTTTATATGCTGTGCTTGAGAGACTCTTAAAAGTAGAGAAACTTTATTTACAATCACTGGATTGGAAAGGCAGATGTTTTTCTTCCTTCCTCTCTCTGATGTCTAGTCCTTGTCAGTTTAGTTAACATCCTGTGTCCATGTGAGACAGTAAATGTAGTCGCTTGGGGAATAGCCAAGGGTAATGGGAGCATGCAGCTTCTGCTGCCAGTTTTTCCAGTCCTCGCATCTCTCACTGAAGAGTGGAAAATGCATCAAACTTTGTACATTGAAGGGTATAATGACAGAGACTGGGCCAGTGGGAAGCTCATTTTGCAGTCCAGCTCTGACTGTGAGCCTGAGGGAATGGCTGAACAGAAGGTAAGAATGAAACCTGGAAAATGTAGCCAGGAGATGAACATGAGACTCACCTCCTTTTCACCTTTTGGCGATGAAGCTCTGCTTGCAGGCTCCATGTTTTCCTGGTGCAGAATGAAAAGCACAGGTGCTGAGATCTCACTTCCTAAAGGACAAAGCTTCCACACAGGCATGTTGCAGT
The DNA here is from genome assembly GCA_032273925.1 of Rhynchotus rufescens. Taxonomy (NCBI): domain Eukaryota; kingdom Metazoa; phylum Chordata; class Aves; order Tinamiformes; family Tinamidae; genus Rhynchotus; species Rhynchotus rufescens. The sequence goes on along the minus strand of JAVCKT010003487.1, from coordinate 18,095 downwards.
TACTGTATCCTCTTCGAAAATATTTGGGGGCACTGTCCAAATCCCCCTACTTTAAATTTGAAGATGAATGGCAGCTGGTGTGTGTGGCATGCTGGATTATTTTGGAACTTTTGAAAAAAAAAAAAAAAGATTGCAGTCTGTTCTTAGTTTCTCCTTAAAAAGTGAATGGGTTGTCTTTGGCAAACTTCTGAAGCAGCTGTGACACTGGTCTAAATAGCTTTTATGTTAAATGGAATATATAGATATTCACAAAATCTGTCAGCGCGGTACATCCGCAGATAGGCATGTAGGAGAAATGTCCTAGCTATATGTGCTGAAAGATGACTTGAGTTACTTTCTTTTTAACCCTAGTATGGTGGCAGGAAGCAGAGGGAGAAAGAGGGAAGGAGGTAGTAGAGCCATGTCTTTCTAGGGTTCCACCCCATCAAGACACAGCTTAATTCCTCTACTGGCAGTAATCAGGCTTGATAATTAAGTTTGCGTTTCAGATCTGTATTACACATGACCATCGAGAGTTAATATTTTTGCACCAACAGTAACCTCTGTGTATGTTCCTAGCATTGCCTTTAGGATTTTTTCCCCACTTGCAAATCCAAGACAAAGTTTGACATTATCCATTCACAGGAAATTGGACATCGCAGGTGAAAATAGCACTATTTCTGCTGTTATCTCTAGGGATAGAGACAGGTGAATATTTTGGAAGCCTGGCCAAGAGTGGCTGTTTCATGGCTCGTAGAGCTACCGCTAGCACCTTCTGTTCTTAAGATAGACACCAAAGATAACGTAAAAGTGCCAAATGGTTTGTTGTTACCACTGCTGGAATTAAAAGTAATTCAAGGGGCTAATTTGGTTAATTCTCAAAACTCATCTAAAAAGTAAGTTTCCTAGCCCCTGATTTCTTGGTGAGGGAGCTGCTAAAACAAACTTTATATTTTGATGTGAGAATTTAGGCCAGCTGGTCATTTGCTTACGTGGCTAGTTCCTTACCTGAATGAGCACCTGGAGCTGAACTGCAACCCAAAGAGACTTTACCTCTCTTTGCCATCTGGCCCTAACCCTGACCAATTCATACCAGCCACGATCAGTGAGAAGCATAAATATGTTGCTAGCAAATATGGATGGATGTCTGCTTGGTGACTGTATCTGTCCCCCACCGGATATTGCCAGCTTCCAGTAACCTACACCTTATTGATTTTCTGAACTAAAAGTTAGATCCATTCCTTCATATTTATCCTTGGTTTGTGTCTTTTTCTTCTTAATTTTTATAATTAACTTCTGAATCTACTTAGGCTTTCTGGGTCTGGAATATCCAATGGTCTTTGAGTTCCACAGTTTCTCTTTGTACTGTGTGAAAATGTACTTCCTTTTGCTGCTTTTTAACTTGCAGTCTGATTTCTGTGGTAACCTCACTTTTCACTTTGCAAAAAGCAGCAAGTAATATTCCCTGCTGTCTTTCTAAAAAGCACTTCTGATAATCATTCTCGACACCCTTATGATTTTCCTCAATCAAGTGTCTGCTTTTTCAAACTGAGGAACCCTGCATTGTTTAATGTTTTCTTATCTGTCAGATATATATCTTTCACGATCATTTCATACTTCATAAAAAATCCAGGTGCCATCAAGGATTGATAAATTGCCCAAACAGACTGATGGAAGAGTTTTGTTTTCTGACCTTGTCCTGCAGGTGCCACATTCAAGGCAGAAAGAGATGCTGTGTGACACAGAAGTTTCTCTGGAAAATGACTGCCTTAGTGTGGTACAATGCATGGTGCTTTTTAGAAAACAGTTTTCACTGCTAATTCCATAACATAGATATCTGAGCAACAGTCCTAAAATTACTAGGTGAATTAAATATTTCTGAGCACTCTCAGTACTCAGAAACAGTGAGATGGCAATCAGTGTTTTTAAAGTAATTTGTTCATATAAGCATGAAAGTGTTCATATGGAACACTTTAAATATATACCCAGAAATGCCCATAGCCATGTATTTTTAATTTAATTCAGATACTGACGTCTGTATCCAACAACACAAGACAAGGCAGGTGCTTTGGGTCTTAGATCCAGATGTGGCTGTGACAACAGCTGCACAGACTCCTCTGGCAGCACAGACAGTCCCAGCACAACTGCTGTCATTGCACAGCCCTCAGTGGGGTAAACAAGCCTGGTCTTCCTGCACTGGGTTGGCAGCAGCAGCAGCCCGAGCAAGATGCAGAGACTGTTCTTCCCTGCAAAGTTACCGCAAAAGCTGAAGGGAAAGCATCTGTGAAATTGGTAATGTTTTACTCCCTTTGTTCTCTGAAAAGCAGAGGGAAAGGACATAGCTCATTGTTATTTAC
>JAVCKT010003486.1:30480-42248 GCA_032273925.1 Rhynchotus rufescens | reverse complement strand
CGCCCCCCCCCCGCCTCCTTTTTTCTTTTCCCGCGCGCGCGCCCGCACGTGCGCGCGGAACGCGGCGGGTTCCCCGCGCGCGCCGCCGGCCTTTGAGGAATTTAAAAGGGCGATGGCGAGAGCCAGGAGGAGACGAGGGGGGCCGGACGGGGCTTCCCCGCCGCGGGGCGGGGGGAGGAGCCCTTGCTCCCCCCGCACTGCCCTCCCAGTTCCCTCCCCTTATTCCCCCTCCTTTCTTCTCCTCCGCAGCTGGTGGCACGTGCGGCTTGGGCTGCGGGAGCCGCGCGGGGCCCCGCACCGCTCTTAAAAGGGCAACGCCGCTCGCTTCCCCGCGCGGGGGGGCGGGACGGGCGGTATTCCCGCGGTGCCCCCTCTTCTTCCTCCCCCGTCCCTGGCTGGGTCCCCTCGTGGTGTCACCGCGCTGCGCACCCCTGCGGATCCGGGGGAGGGAAACCCGCCGTCCAGAGCGGGGACACGCTCAGAGGGGTCCCGTGAGCAGGGGCGAGCTGCTCTCCGGTGGGGCTTGCACCCCCCCGCTTATTTTTTTGCATCCCCATCCGAATTTTGTAACCTCCCTTTGCAACCCCCGTCAAAACCGTTCTGGCCTCTGGTTTCAGGCGTCGTGCGGGATGTGGAGCTGGCCCCGCTCCCGGTTGAAGGGAAAGCCCTTTGCAACCATCAGCGAGGCAGAATACTGAAGTTTTTTACTAAATTAAGCCTTTTCCAGGGCAGATGGCTCTTAGAGGCAGAGATCACAGGTGTCTTTTGAGTTCCTTTAGTCCTGACCCTTTGGTGCTATTAAACAGCGATAACTTTTAACTCGCCTCATCCGGCCATTGATAACACAAGAGGTGCGTGGCGGGTGGAAAAGCCTTGGTTTAGGATGAGCTTTGCAGCCTGCTCCTTGGAGCAGTGTCTCTCTTGCGCTCCTTCCCACCCAAAAGCTTCCCCATAGGCACCTGGTCGGCCCCGTCCCCTCAGTGCATGGAGAACCGAGCAGGGACTATTTACAGGGACTGTTGGCAGCGGGCAGCAATTGCAGGAAAGCTTGTTAAGGGATGAAAAATGCAACTTAAAGCACTGCAGAGTTTTCTTCATCTGCCTCCTGGATTGCATTTTTCTTATTCTGCTTCTTGGGCCTTTGCTCTCTGTGAACCTCGCTGGTCCTACATAGTTTCTCCAGGGCTGTCTGCGGTGCAGGATGCGAAACCCTTGCACGATGCTGCAGGGGATGATGCTCACCTGCTTCAGCAGCCTGTGGAGCTGCTCCTCTGCAGCAAAGAGCTTTAAGCCGCACGTGCTTTTGCACGGCACGGCTGGCAGATTGCCCATGAAATTATCCGTGCGTCCGGTTGCGTATTGCCAACTTTTCCAAAGAGTTTCCAAGAGTTGCATCTCTTGGGTGGTGCCTTAACACCAGCAAAGTGCTTAGCAAGAGGGTGGCTCCATGGCTTGGAGCTCTCCTCGTTTTGCACTTCTCCCGGCTCAGCATCCTTCCAGCATCTTGCAAGGATTCAATTTCCTCTTCCCGGAGAGAGGGCGAATATCCCCTGCGCCAGCCCCGGCGCAGGGGAGCCCTTAGTCCCTTAGGTGTTGATGGAGGGCCGGGAGCCGCCTGGCTGAAAGGTGCCAAGGAGGAACAAAGCGGGATTAAGAGGCCGGTAACTCCGTGCTTTCCTGTGCCCCGTTTATTAACGCTGCCCTGCAGGAAGCCGCCAAAGTTAATACACGTTGGCGAAACCTTCCCCGGGCCCCGGGGGGAAATTAGCTCTGCGGTCTTTATTAGCGAGGCGCTTCTGTGATATCAAGGCTGCTCTGGGGTGGGAGGCGAGGATGGGAGCGAGCAGGGTGAGGGGATGCTCTGGGCATCACGCTGGATGTGTCCGGGAAGACGTTCCCTCCTGCCTGGCTACTCCTTGCAGCGCAGGCTGGAATTCAATGGGAGCTGGACTCTGCTCCGGAGCATCCAGCTTTGGCAGCCCTTGCCCTCCTCCAGCAGGGCCGTCCCAAAATAGGCACAACTGGCCCCAAAAAAGAAGAGAGCAATATTATATATATATAAAAAGCCCCAGCAGGCCGTGGGCTGGGTAGCCGTCCTTGGGGCAGAGGCTTGGGGAGGAAGCAGACAGCAGCGCAGAGCCACGGCCTGCTTTGTCTCACTGTCCAAAACTCCACCATTCATTAACACACCACAATTAATGTTCTGCCTCGGAGGCATACAAGTGTTGAGCTTATTAGCACCAAGTAGAAAGGTCTGAGGCTTTAATATAGTTTGCAAGAGGATTAAGAACACAAAAGGGGCCATAAATTTGCAGCCAAATATAAACCAGCTGCTGTGGGCAGGGATGGGGGAGAGGGGAGGAGGAGGAAGGAGGAACCCAGGGCAGGAAGGGCCTTTTTGCGCTAACGCGGCCCCATTCCCGGGCATCCCCTTTGCACCAGGAGACCTTGGCATCACAGTCTCAGCAAGGAGTTTGGTGTCCAAGTCGGTTCCTTGACTTTAGACCAATGCTGCTAGCATCTACGCCAGTATAAATTTGGAGTAATTTTGTCCAATTAAAAAAAAACCCAAAACACCAAGGTTCTTGCTAAGATAGGGATTTTCTTTCATTTTCATAGTGCTTTTCACCCCGCGAGCACCAGGTGTGCTTTGAGACGCAGCAGCAGTGACTGCAGCAGCAGCCGTGCTGATGTCCCGCACGGCGAGCGTTGCCCTTCTGCCCGTCCCCGTCTTCCAGGCCCAAGGGCGCTGGAGACCTCCGGGCACGCAGAGCGCAGGGCCGCTGCTCGAGCTGCAAGGCTCTTTGCTCCGTGGCGCTGCCCTCCCTTGCCATGCGACCGGTGGCTCTGTGGATCGCAGCTCTGTCCCGCAGCAGTGGTGGGGGACACCAGGAACGAGCCCCACGGGCCAGGAAAGCTTTCCAGACTGAGGATCCATCCCGCGCTGTCTTTATCTACCTCTATTTCCCACCATACCATACACTCGCCTTGCAGGTAGTTTGGGCAGCCTACCTAGTTTTGGTTCGTAACAACCCATCTGGGATCTGGGGGCTCTGTATCAGGTTCATGATGATCTGCTTTGGATGCAGGAGCCAGCAGAAAGGGGACTTTTCTCCTGCTGTTTCTCCTCCTTGGGACTGGCCTCCTCAAAGGCAGCATCTGCTTGGTTGGATGGGTATCTTCAGCCAGCTGATCCCACCTTTCACATCAGCCTTCCTGGCTGGATGCAGCTCCTGTTTCTTTGCCATCCCTGTCTTTAACATGGTGCTCCCTCCCTTAGCTGGAGCAACACTCTTGGGGTGATGCAGGGAAGGCTGGAGCTCTACAAAGGGTTGGGACTGCAAATGCTGGTGCCTTTGCTCCCCATTCCTTCTTACTCTCGATTTCCTCCTCGAGGAGCAGTGACAAAACTGAAGGTGGACTCAGTTGTATCTGCATGTCCTGATGCCCCCAGCTCTTGCCCGTGCCAATGCTTCTGCCTTGGACTTGCAGGGCAGGGATGGATGTCAGGCTCATTCCCACCTCTCCCACCTGCCCTGGGCACATGTCTCAAAGACATATGAGGTTAAGGTCAGGGTAAGAGCTCGGCTTAGCAGAGGCTTCGACTGCGTCTGCTGCTGTGGAGAGTGTTTGGGTGGGTGGGAAAAATGAGTGAAGAGCTCAAGGGTTCTGGCTTGGGTTTTTGGCCTCTTTGCTGCCTGGTTTACCTGTCCTGGTCCAGGGGAGTGGGATGCTGCATCCCTGGGGATGCGCGGGATGAAGGTGCATCATCTCTACAGCATGGTCTGTTTTTTAATACCTGGAGGGTCGATGCTTATTGTGTGTCCCCCTCACTTCTGCATGCAAACCCAGGTATTCGGAGATGGTGGAGAAAAAGAAAAAAAGGGTGCAAGCAACACAGAAACGCACAAAGGAACCAAAGCTTGGGCCGAGCACGTTGAAGCCATCTTGCCATTTTTTTTTTCTAATTCCCTTTGTTTTCTTTTCTGAATCGCTCAAGTTTCAGTGAAACCACCTTTTTGCAAAGGAGACTGTTTTACTGTGCCTTTTTTTTTTTTTTTTTTTTCCCAGCTGGGTCTAGTTTGGAGCAGTAGCCTCTGCTTGGAATTTGTGACTGGGGAGACCGTAACCGGACTCCCCGCGCAGATGGATCGTGGTGCCCGCTGGGCTCCTGCCCTTCTCCTTGGGAGAGGCAGCTGTGTCCTGCTCTCCTGGAGGCCCCACGCTCCTCACCTGGCCCTTCCGATGGGATCCTTCCCGCAACAGGGCTGTGCAAAACCCAAACTGCTCATTTTAGAGAGAAAACTCTCTAAAAACTCTTCCTTTTAAATAGCCCTAAGTTCCTGCCGTGGTGGAGGAATGTCCTGCGTGTGGGACCTTGCAAACACTGAGGTTTCTGAGACCACTAGAGCCTCACATTGAGGTCCAGGCCTGGCAGTGTCCGATGCTCTGGGTAGAGGCAGACCTCTACTGTAAGACAGCAACAGGGCAGGTCTGGGGCAAATGCCACCCAAAACACATAGCGTGTCTGCAAGGCTGAGGAGACTCTTTGGACTCCTCTTGTAGCACTGGCTAAGCCAAATGTTGGTGCGCAAGTGGTTTATGGAAGTGTTTCCCAGGTGGTATTCTTGGGTTGGTTGATCTAGCTGACCCTGCTTGAGCAGAAGATGGGACTATGTGATGTCCAGAGCTCCCTGCCGACCTCAAGAGCTCTGTGATTTTATGTTAGCATGACAAAGGCATCTCATTTCCAGGGCCAGCAGCTCCAAGTGGGAAAGGGGAGGCAGCACAGAGGTCTCTCTGGTTGCTGTGTGTTGGATGAGGCTGCCGGTGTCCCATCCCAAAGGGAAGTTCTGGGCATCAGTGTGCAGAACAGCTGTGGACAAGGCTGAAGGTGCAAGCAGGACCACGGACTATCCTTGTCACGTGAATCCAGACCTCTTGGGAGCATCTAGCAAGCTGAGTCTCCAGCAAGGCATCCTACCTTAGGAAGCCTATAAATTCTGAAATACCCCATGGGAAGCAGAGATGGATCAGGGAGGGCTCAGTGACTTCTCTCCTGGTGGACTGTGGAGCTTTCCATGGGCGCTGGAGCCCTGCTGCACTTCCATGCACCTCGGCTTGGTCCGGTCTTCCCGCTCGGGAGCCGGGAAGCGGTCGGGACATTCGGCTCGATTTCACTAGAGGGCGCAGGGATTTTAGGCTAGGAAGCGGCGGCGGGATTGCGAGGGAAAGTTGGCTGCCTTTGCCTCCCTTTTAATCAACTGGAAAGATGCAGGGTTGAACTGGAGGTGACTGGAAGGGGATCCAGACTTGTGTCTGGCGAGGGAAGGGCCCGCTGACATGTGGGATTAGGCGGCGCGCAGCGCACGGGCGGCGCGCCGGGGTGGCGTCCCGGGGAGCCGCGAGCCTTGCCGGGCGGAAAAGAGCAAAAAAAGGAAGGAAAAAAGAAAATTAAAGCAGCCCAAACCTGCCCTTCCACCCTCAAAAAGCAGAATGCTCCCCGCTTTTTGCACTGGCAGCCAGGGACCTGCTGCTGCCTTCCGGAATCCGGCCTGGGTGGGAGTCTGGGAGCGCGGGTGCCAGGAGGATGGAGATTTCATCACTCCATCCCTTTGCCATCCATGGAGCAGCTTGGAGCTGTGTGGCCCCTGGGAAAACAGGAGGAAAACAGAAAACAGGGGGCTCCTGCAAGCCTCTACCCTTCCTGGTGGCACTGAAAGCCCTTTTGCCCAATTTAGTGCTTTAATTTGAGCTTTTTCTTCTTCTTTCCCACCCCATTTCGTGTGTGGGATGGCTGCTCAGTCATGGCTTGAAAACAGAGACACAGCAGCAGCAGAAAGTGGGCAGAATGGGTCCAATTCTCCCGTACTGCTGGTTCCCATTCATTTTTCCCACCCATTCATTCATTTTTCCTGCTCGTTCATTCACCTGCCCTGGCACCGGCCACGTGGGGAATTTGGGCTCTTGCTAAGCCCTCGCGTTGGGCTCATTAAACCACCCCGTAGCAAGCAGCAGGCATGAGCAACGCCGGGAAAACGCCAGGAAAATGAGCGCTGCCCTGGGTGGGGGAAGGCAAAAGCCCCATTTGCAGCTTTGCAGGTTTTAGGCACTTTAGCAAAGAGTGGCACTTTTTGCTTTCTCGCTTTCCGTCGCGGTCCGCTCGGCGCGTGCTCTGCAGCCGTGCGTCCCTCCGGCCGAGCCGCTTCCGTGGGATATTCCCGGCGAGCCGGAGCACACAGGGCGCGTGTCCCTGGCCGCACCGAGGTCAATGCCGAATAAACACGCAGCGCTCCCCCCGGCTCCCCCCGGCTCCCCAGCGGAGCGCCCGGGGACCGGGGGCTGGCGCAGGGACGCGGCGGGGACAGGAAGGGGGGACGCGGCGTGAAATCCTCATCCTGGGCAAGCAGGGACATTCCTGGCATTGCTGCGCTCCTCGGCACGGTGTTTACTCCCAGAGCCTCAATTACTGCTGTCTGCTGACATAGGGTTTGAGCCTGGCGTCCCGAGGAAATGAACCGCGTGTGAGCTCAGCCTCTGTGTTTTTTTTTTCCCCCAGGAACACTTGAACTCCTACCCTAAGCTCGGCCAGACTTCATGGGGACCCTAAGGGCCTCAGAATGATTATTTTAATGCTTTTTGATGTATTTATTAAAGGAGGGGGATGACAAAATTGTTAGTGTTCCCCGTTGAGAAAATAAAAGCTTGCCTGCGTGAACACAGCCGTAATAATAGACACTGGAGAATCCAAGCTAAGCTACTAATACCAGCTCGATTGCTAGCATTGGAGTTGTGGATTGACTTTGACCCCGAGCTCCCACCTTGCCAGGCACCAAGGGATCCAGCAGTGGGAAAGGCAGCTCTTGGCCATTCTGTTGGGTGCAGGATGACTCGTTTTCTCCTTGTCTCTGCTTCCTTGGTGGAGGGTGGCTCACGGGGTACCTTGTTCTTGTCAGGTGCTTGTGATGGTTGATAGGGATTGGCCTATGGAGGCTACCTCAATGGATATTTCTCTACCAGCCTTTTTGGATTGTTATTTTAGATGTCCTCAATTCCTGACAAGGAGCAGCAATCAGCTCTGGAGGCCCTTGATATATCCCTATTTATGAGCAGAAGTAGGTTATTAAAGAAGGCAAAAAGGAAAATGTACAAACTATGTAGAAACCTGTCCCTGTGCTCTTTTGCAGGTGTTCTCCAAGATTTTCAGCCACGAGGCCCTGGAGAGCTATCTCCCCAAGATCCAGCTGGTGATCAAAGACACTTTGCGGGCCTGGAGCAGCAACCCGGAGTCCATCAACGTCTACCACGAGGCCCAGAAGCTCACCTTCCGCATGGCCATCCGCGTCCTGCTGGGTTTCCGCATCCCTGATGAGGAGCTCAACCGGCTCTTCGAGGTCTACCAGCAGTTCGTGGAGAACGTCTTCTCCTTGCCTGTGGATCTGCCCTTCAGTGGCTACAGGAGGGTAAGACACTAAGAGCTGGAAACACTGATCTGGGATGAATGGGTTGGTGGCTGAACCTTGTCTTTGAGTTGTTGTTGGGATGTCTCCTCACTAGCTGAGTTCTGGAATAGGGTTCCTGTTGGGCTCCAAAGCCCTGTGTTAGTAGAGTCGAGACACTTGACTAGGAAGGGCTGAGACTGTAAATCTGAGGTTGCTAATATGGGAAGGGGTTGAGATCAGATGGGACAAAGTTTTTTCACTATGTGAGGCATGGAATCATGTCAAGACATCCAGAGCAATTTCTTCTAGTTCTCGCATGAAATGCAAAATGGAAACTTAACAGAAAAGCATTGTATAAAGTTGGTTGTTTTTTATCCTGAGTTTTGAGACAAAAATGCATGTAGAAAAATGACATTTTTTTTTCAAATGATTTTTGTGGCTGCTACTGCACATCTCAGTGTTGTTCTTTAACCTCACGAATGCCCCCGACGTGTCCTTTTAGAGCCTTTGCAGCAGGACGTTAGCTCGGGGCAGCTCTGCTCAAAAAGAGCAGTGGCTTTAGTGAGAGCGGGTGATAAAATCGCTTGGCAAGCCCATTACGCTCTTGGGAAGAGACTCCTTTCAGGCCAGTTGACTGGCTTCCTTTGAGAGAGAATTTTCCCAGGGACTCTCTTGACTCCCCAGGCAAGGGGGAGGCATGTGAACTGGTGCAATACGGAGGCTCCCACGTCAGACCTGTCGTTGGCACGTAGGTGCCGATTAGCCTCTCCTGTAATCTTGCCTGCTTTGGGCCTGCTCCTCCTGGGCAGGCAACGACTCCAGCATTTTTATCCTTCTCTTTGAGCGTCTCTAATTGCAGCTGGGAGCAGGTTGGTGGGCTAGACAGGTTGCCGTGGGAGGCTTATGTCCTTCTGACCTCAAAGGGGTCTTGCGTTGGGGTCACCTCCAGCTTGCCACCATCCCCGTCATGCTCCTTGGTCACGTCCTCCTGACCTTGTCTCTGGACACCGATTGTTTCTGGCTGGTCTGGGACAGGCTGGGGATGATTGTGCTACCGTGCCCTGAGTGCTCCGATGGCTTCTTGCTCCACAGGGGATCCGAGCACGTGAGACACTGCAGAAGGGCCTGGAGAAAGCCATCCAGGAGAAACTGCAGAACACGCAAGGCAAGGATTACGCTGATGCTCTGGATATCCTCATAGAAAGCGGCAAAGAGCACGGCAAGGAGCTCACCATGCAGGAGCTGAAGGTAAAGATCCTCCCTGTCTTCCCTCTGGCTCGGGGATCTTCTTAGGCTCTGTAGTCAGCTGGAAGAGTTACTGGGTGTCCGTGTCCTCTTCCCCATGGCCATGTTGTTGCTGCCAGCCCATCGTTCTGCTTGGGACAGGGGCTCCTCGAAGATGGAAGCTCAAACCGGCATAGGGAGGAAGTTGTGGGTCAATCCTAGGCAGTCACTCAACATGGAGTGACCAGGGTGCATTGCTGGAGCTGCAGGTAAACCCTCATCCAGGCCCATGGTGCCACCAAGCCAGTTATCCCAAGGGCCATATTTACTTGCTGATTGCTTTCAACCTTTGCTAAAGGCTGTATGATCCCTCAGCAGGTGGTTATCTGTAGTGGGACAGCCACACAGCTTGTCCTTCATACACTATTAAGAGCTGTTCACCGAGACTTCTCTCCTGCTTCTGCAGCTCTCCACAAGCATGTTGCTAACTCTGAGCAAGGCTCTATGGGTTTTTCCCTGTAGCTGGTTGTCCAGCCTTTCACACAAGACAACCTTTGAGAAGGGAGACAAGAAGGGATATTGCAACGATGGAGGTCTGGGCCTGGAGAGCTGTGTGTTGGGGAAAGGAGGTGTGAAATCTCTGTGGTGATCAGCTCAGCTTCTAGACCCAAGCATTGGCCCATGAGAACCATCCTCTGTGCCTTGCCCACTGGTTCAGATCTGCTTCGGCTGGAAACGGTGGGTCGCCACCACCACATGGCTCTCCTGTGCCTTCTGCATCCTGGTGGGATTCAATGAGAACCATAGCTCCAGGGCTGGCAGAGTGGTTCTGGTGGGAAACGTGGCTAAAAGGACATGGCAGACCCTTGGGCTGCCTTGTCCCTTAGCCTGCTTGGGCTTCCACCACAGCAGAGTGAGATGATTTATCTCACTGTAATAGAAAAAGCAGCTCCTGTGTAGATGAGATGTCCAGGCTTGTGGGAGAAGAAGACACATAGACCATAGAGCGTTCCTTTTTTCTTTTTTTTTCTGTAGAAAAGGCAGGGAAATGCTTGAGAACTCCCCAGGACTGGGATGCTGCATGGCCGGGGCTGCCCTGAGTGATTTTGCTGTCCCACCTGGCAGGAGCAAACACATCTCAGTCCCAGGAGAACATGCCGATCTGTCACTGTCCTTTGTGAGGAAGGGGAAACCTGCCCTGCCATGTGCACCTCCTTGCCGTTCCTCACCCCGTCTCCCGCTTTGTGCCTTGCAGGACGGCACCCTGGAGCTCATCTTTGCTGCCTACGCCACCACCGCCAGCGCGAGCACCTCTCTGATCATGCAGCTCCTCAAGCACCCACGGGTTCTGGAGAAGCTGCGGGAGGAGCTGCGGAGCAAGGGCATCCTCCACAATGGCTGCATCTGTGAGGGCTCCCTGCGGCTGGACAACATCAACGGCCTCTTCTACCTGGACTGTGTCATCAAGGAGGTGCTTCGCCTCTTCACTCCCATCTCCGGCGGGTACCGGACAGTGCTGCAGACCTTTGAGCTGGATGTAAGTACTCGCTGATCCTCAGCCCCAACGTTTCTCCTGCATCATTGGCTTCTCCTTTTAATGTCTCAATCTCCATCACTCTCACAATGTCTGTCCTCCTGGTGATGTTTGAACTCATTTGGTTGGACTTGATGATCTTAAAGGTCTTTTCCAACCCTAATGTTTCTATGATTCCATTGCTTAGCTTTGACAGATGGGTCAGGGGTCTCAGTAATGTCATGATCCTGTACATTTTAGTGGGTGAAGAGAGAACAGAGACCCTCCTCGGAGAAAAAGGCCAAGAGACTCTTAATATCCAAGACAAGGATATATCCAATATATATCCCAATATATATTGGGATATCCAATAGCCAAGAAACTCTTTCACATCGGGGAGAGCTGAAGGAAACAATGGAGATGGGGAAGATAAGACTCCATACTCACTGCTGAGACACGTGCAATTAGATCTTAGGGAGGACAAGAGAAGTTCTGGGAAAGGTTGACTGCAAAGGGCATCTGCTGCCTGTCAGATGGTTGACAGGCAGGTTGCTCCTGCCATGGACAGCATGTCCTACCAGCAAAAACAAACCTTGAGACCTGTCTGTTGCTGTAAATCCTATTGATGTGATGGTTTGACTTGGGAACCTTTTAAAGTGCTCACAGATTGATAAACTGGCCCCGTTCCTCATCACCCAAGCCCTGAACAACTCTCTGTTCTTCTCCCAAAGTGACCCAAAGAAAAGGAGAAAGAGCATCTGCCTTCGCTCTATCTCTTTCTCCTGGTCTCCTTCCAAGTCTCCCTACAGCGTGGTTGATCCGTTTGCGTTTTCTCTCCTCCCCCTTCCCTTTTCTGCACAGGGTTTTCAGATTCCCAAGGGCTGGAGCGTCATGTACAGCATCCGGGACACCCACGACACGGCGCCCGTCTTCAAGGACGTGGACGTCTTCGACCCCGAGCGCTTCGGGCAGGGCCGCAGCGAAGACAAGGACGGCAGGTTCCATTACCTCCCCTTCGGAGGAGGAGTACGGACCTGTCTGGGGAAGCACCTGGCCAAGCTCTTCCTCAAGGCGCTGGCCATCGAGCTGGCCAGCACCAGCCGCTTCGAGCTCGCCACCAGGACTTTCCCCAAAATCACCCTGGTGCCCGTGGTGCACCCCGTCGACGGGCTCAAGGTCAAGTTCTTCGGACTGGATTCGAACCAGAACGAGATCCTGACGGAGACGGACGCTATGTTGGGGGCGACGGTGTAGAGCCGCTCCGGCTGCCCCGGGAAGGGCGGACGGGGATGGAGGGGTGGGGTGGGAGCAGTGGGAAGGACTCAAGGGATGGAGAGGAAGAGGAGGAGACGCACGAGGGGGCTCCTCCGCACCGCTCGCTTTGCAGGCCCGCCGGGTCGAGACTGTTTTCTCTGGCAGCGCACGCGCCGAAGCCGCTCACCCTCTCCGTGAGGGCCCGGAGAAGATCGAGGGTGCCACTTGTTTTGTCCCGTCCAGAGGAGAAAAAAAAATCCAAAAAAAAAAAAAAAAAAAAAAAAAATAAACAAAAAAAAAAAAAAAAAAAACAAGGGAGAAAAACATCTAAACCC
>JAVCKT010003486.1:0-25102 GCA_032273925.1 Rhynchotus rufescens | reverse complement strand
AAGAAATTGATGATTATGGATTATACTATAGTTACATTTTAAAGTTGCAATTGCTAAATGAAATTATTTAGTTGCATTCTGAAGGAGAAGATAAAAATTTCAAACTACAAAGTTAAAATGTGTAATATCTTGGGGGTTAGTTAACAGAGTGGTAGGACTGAGAAAGGGTAAAGGATTTGAGTCAGTACAAGGGAGTCATCATGACTCCAGTCTGATTTGAAATATCTGCATCTGATCCTTCGCCTGAGCTCCTGCACTTGGCTTGGGTGGCAGTCCTACAGATCTCACCTGCATCAGTGACTTTAAAAAAACCACTACCTACACCAGTAATAAAGCTGGACTTCTCCCCTTTGCAAACTCTTTTGCAAACTAGTAAATTACTAACTGTGGGAGGCACTGCATTCCTTTTAAATGTCAGCTTAGATCAATCTTCAAAATATACAATTTCTATCATACTTTTAGGTATTAAGGTAGGTAAGGTAAGGTAATTAAGGTAGCCTTGCCTTAACTGACACCTAGAGTCGACTAGGAAGCTCTAAATCATGACGAAGCATTTGGATTGCCTGTTCCAGTGCTACTTGTCTTACAAATCAGGACCTCCATCTCAGATGCTAAGTTCCCCGTGAGGCCAGAGAAGTTTCCTCTGCAAAGGCTCCCACCAATCTGAATTCCCAGGGCATGAAGAATGCCCCGGGAGAAGAATGCAGTTTCCTGGCTCAAGCAGCTACATGAAAGTGCCTTTTGCCAAGTATGCCCTGGGGTGCGCCTGGGAACTCCGGCGGGACAGGCGCAGCTCCAAACACGGTTCCCCAGATAAGGCAACCCATCCAATTATTCCAAATGGCTCTTTAGAGATGCCTCCTTTTCAGTATTTACTGCACAGACACCCTCGGTACTATGTTCAGAAGCTCTAAATACCCTTTTGGAATTGAAAATTCAATTTTCAGATGTGTGACTCAAGTAAATTGAACACTGATGATCAAAACCTAAACAGGAAGAATAATATATCTGACAGCATATATAATATACCAATTTCTACACAAATAATGAGTCAATACTCAGTATATAGTGTGTATCTTTTAAGCAAATGTAAAATGAACTCCTCTTGAATGTTAATAAAAAATATAAAAATATAAACTGCTTGAAAAAAGACTGTATTATTTTACAGATTTATATATTTTTTATTTATTAGAATGTATATATCTAGATATACGCAATACACAATAGAGTTTCCTACTGTCATCTTTCTATGACTTTCAAGATATAATATGTATTTCAGCCTTTTGGACCTGATCATTCCGCTCCGGACCTGTAGCACCAGCATCTGCAAAGCTAGATGACAATATCTTTCTTTCACTAATCGTGACTTATTATAATTTAAAATAATGATTTCTTAACATTTGTTATTTAAAGAATTAAGTCCACAAATTTTCTATTGGACAGTTTTTATATTGGCTCAGTGATATCCGTTTGACTTTTTTTTGTCTTAGGCAAACTGGTAAAGGGGTTCTGCAAGACCAATTTAAGCTCTACACCTAGGAAATACCCACTTAGAAAGACCAATTACTGGATCTACCCCTTCTATTAACACTCCTAAATCAACCTTGTCAGGTAGATGGTTTTCCTGGCAGGAATAGCTATGGGGAGGCAAGAATGCATGAAGAATGTAAAGAGGTCTGGCCAAAGAGTCCTTTAAATGCAAGCACATCTCCACCTTCACAACAGCTAGGCGGGAAACCTTCCAGACAAGGAAAAAGGCTGGATTCTGAGAGCAAGCAAAGTGCCAGACCAGCACAGAGGAGCACTGTCACTGTTTCTCACTTGTCTGCCAGTCTCGCTGCAGGAACAAAAATGAGCTTGCATTTTGTACTCTAGTGCAAACTTTATCCTGCAAAGCTGAATAAGACACTGCAAATTCCAAAATAATTAAAAATTATGAATAGTTCATACTTCATATTCCTACTAAGATGATAAGGAGTAAGAATAGTCACTGCAAGTAAAGCTTTGAAAGAAGGGGCGGCAAAAAATAGGTAAATAGAGGCCAACAAAAAGCCTGGTTTTGGGCTCAGATAAACAAAATAGAAACAGAGAGTTGTGCATATTGGAAGGGTTCAACTTGAGTAGAAAACAAATGGATTTGTTTTTCTGTCACTCACAATGGTTTCAGATTTCACTTTCCTTATTTAAAGATGTCATTAAGAGGAAAAACAAGGAAAAAAAAAAAAAAAAAACTTCAGGAATCAGTGCCATGAATAGTGCCAGGTCATAATCTGTCAAAAGGGGTGTCTTATTTTGCTACTGATATATTCTTTTTGTTCTATGTTTGTTTTTTAGAAATGCAAACGAATAGTGAAACATCTGTAGCTAAAATGCTGAAGAAAACTAAGGTGGTGGAGAGGAGGATGAGGGCTCTGAGCCAGAACAAAAGCTCAGGTGGAATGGAGGCTAAAAATAATCTGTTGTTAAGAGCCTTAACTGAACTACCCTTGATTTTTTTCCTCCACTTCAATTGCTGCCCCTCCTCCTTCCCTCTTTTCCATCCCTATTTTCTTTCATCCTTCTGAGTTGGGTTGACATCAGCGAAGACGCCAGAGCAGAAGAGAAAGTCCAGCAAGTCTGAAATAAAAAGATATATATACAAATAAAAGACAAAAAGGACACAGAAATTCAAGTGAATAGTCTCAACATTTCAATTATGTTTCTGCTACTTGTGGCTGAAGAACAGTGTGACATGGGTCTCTGTTGGAAATCTGATTCTAATATAGGGAGATCTGAAGGTGAAAAGTAGATTATTTTTTTCTCTTCTAATTGTGATGAATATTTCCATCATTCATGACTATTTGTGATCAAGCATCAGGAATTTCTGAAGCCATTTTAAAATTCCTGAGATGAGATGACACAATATAGACTTAGGAATCTAATTTAAAAAACAAGCAAACAAACAAATGGTATTCCTGATATATCTGATTTCCTGAATGCAAACCATAATTATTTTTCTTGCAATATCCTATTTCACAGACATGTCTACAAGTGCAAATTTTACAGTTAGAGTCCCTGCATTACCCTGAGCAGTTTGCAGAATTAGATCCAGTGACTTCAATAAGTAAAATTTGGTTATTCTGGAACTGTTATTGAGAAATTCAGTTTTCCCTTGTATGTTCTGAAAAGCTATGGTTATAAGACCTTTATATTCCTGTGACAAGCACTGTGTGCCTAACAATGATCTAAGATGCATGAGTAATCAATAAAAGGAAATATTATGACGCATAAATAGAAAAGGAAGGAATCAAAACTCCTTGAAATCAGTGGAAGATATTATCCTTGTAAAACTGTTCTAGGTGAACGTGCTCAGACAGTGAATTTTTGAGAGACAGAACAAAAACCTAGGAGAGAGACATACTTAAGGGGTGGTGAAGTATATAACACAGCAGAGTTACTGTAGCTAACAGCCTATGGTCCCTGGAGAATATTACTGCACTTTTTGAAAAAGTTATTTCAAAATTTTACATGCAGAGCTCCATCTTCTTAATTCCTCTCCTCAAATAAAAGTCTGTAAGATTTCTGAACCAGCAGCAATCCTCGTAATGTGGCTGCTAGAGCTTACAGCTGCATGCTACGTTCCCACTGTAGTAACACAGTGCTATTTGGAGAATTAACTCTTACTATTCTGAGTTTTGTGCTTATTAATGTTATATTAAACAATTCATTTTTAATATGAGGTCAGATTTTATTCAGACCTACACTGTGTTGTCACCAATCAAAAAGACATGACCTACTCAAGCAGCTTAGATGTTTGCCTAGATGTTCATTCAGGCGCATTTTAAGGGATAGGTCAAACCCTAAGACAGAAACATATGCATAAAGTGTATGTACATGAACTGTTTCAGCATCTGTACAAAATCTTACAGAAAGCCTGAACACACATTCAGGAAATATCAAAATATCATAATATGTAGGAGAGTGCTGTCATAATTTACTAGGTAGTGGCATAAACGGACCAGTGTTCTTGCATCCTGCCAATTGCAAAGTCATGGGTACCGATCTAAACCAAGTCACTGACACGAAGCCTTATAAAATTCCAAACTTCTCTATAAAATTACCAACTATGAATGAGCAAAAATAACAAAAAATAAATAATAAAAAATAATAAATAATAATAAATAAATAATAGCATCTGGCTATTCAAAAATGCAAGTTTTACCCTCATACTACAAAAAAAGATACCAGTATTTATTGTGTTCTACTAATACTCAAGGATCTAATCCACGCTGTTCAGGTCCTTCCAGTTCGTGATATAGTATTCTTTACTGCTTTATATTTCAGGACCTTTTTCAAAAGTAATCTCTAGATAGCTTTCAGAATCAGGTATTCTGCTGTTGAACTGATGTTTTAGCATTGTGACTACATACATGTACATTCAAGGTGTAAAATATTCCCTTTCTATCCACACAATAATTATATTTTCAAACATTTTCTAAGGTCTCTGGAATAAGGTCCACGATCACACCTAACAGGTGAAGTCCTGCAATTTCAGGGTAGAATTCTGAGCAGAACTTATTGGAGATTCAGGTTACACTAGGATGAGGTTATAAATGATGAGAAACAAAATGTGTGAAGACGCAGGGAAACTCTTAGAACTACAAAAATTTACAAGGATTTTGTTAGAGCCTCTAAATATTCAAATTCTTTAAAAGGACATTTGCATTTCTGTAAAAATTTAATACAGAATTTTAAAAGAAATTCAAGGAAAAAAACACTAAAGCATTGACAATTCTAATAGCCAGAAAAAAAATCATATAATTAAAATTTAATTCAAAAATTAATTTTTCAACAGAAGAAAATCCACACAAAATCTGGACATCTAATTTAAATGTCACATCTAGGCTGTCTCTTTCTTCAGTGGAGAGATGCATTTTGAAAGGAAGGCTGTTTATCTATGCTATCTATAGATGCTTCTCTTGGGATGTAATTCATTATTCTCTGGAGGTGTCTATATATCTCCATTGACTACAAAGCCTTGGGCAACCACGTTAGACTTCAGTGACTAACTTTTAGATGGCTGAAATGATGACTAGCTTAGTTCAGAAATCTATTTTTTTAAACAAGGTTAAGTGAGATGAATGTAGCCTTTTCTGTGAATCACTTTATCAAAAAATCTACAGAAAAAATGTTTTGACAGGAATATTTTGACTGGTGTATCACTGATTTTAACAAGATTAGAGTTTAATTCAATACCTTTTAGTTTTTACATCACCTGCAACTGAAGGACAAATCCTAATAAATGATAACAGAGCTTGCTTCCCTTATGAGATAATACATAGTAAAAGTAAGAGCACTATGCTGATGAATTATTCTCCTAAAGCAAAAGTGACATAACATCAAAATTTAAATCTAGCTTCCGTTTTCATCGTGCATACCATATATTAATTGTCTATGTGCACAACCAGAAGATGCTAATCTCTTCAGAGGCAATATCACATTTGTACTATTTTCAGAACTCTCATTTCACTGCATGCTTTATATGCAAGAAGACGGAACTCCATCCTTCTGCAATTTCACAAATGTTGATGTGAATTTGTCCAGTGTAGTGCAAATTAGAAAACTGACCTGCTTTGGAGCACCTCAAGTGTTGGGTTTTATCCTATGAAATCACTGTAAACACCAGATGAGAAAAGAGTACATAAAAACGATGTTTTGAGCACTTAGAATACATGAATATAATGAAGCCTTTTTGTAGCTACTCAAAGTAATGGGAAATTTAGTTTTAATTATTGCTATACAGTAACCATATAGTATTTCACAGATGACAGTTGGCATACATCTTTTTTTGCTGTTATGTTACTTCAAGCTTAAGATTTATTGGATGATGGATCTTTCAGGAAAATACTACAACTAGACAGAACTTCCTCCTTTTCCTATTAAAAAAGGAACCTCATACTACAGATCAAACTTTGAAGCCTGATTCTGCAACTACGACATACACAGAGTTTCACAGTGAGTTTCTATAACTCGTTCTGCAAACAGCAAGAGCTGTTAAAATTCAGAAATGCTTGAAAGTAGGCCCCATAAGCAAAGATGCACAAAACTATCTTTGTTAAATTTTTACATTTTATTTCTTGCATTTAATTTGTCCATATTTTTATATCAAAGATGATGTCTAAGATAGATATTATATTTTAGTAAAACTAAGCATAAAAGAATACCACTACATCACAATCAATACCGTTTAAAAAGACCGATGTATGTACAAAAATAATTATCTGAATCTAAAACTTAAAGTCAGCCTGAAAACACCACATGCAAGGTACAAAGATGAAATGTATCCAAATGCAATGTATCCTAAAACAACCACTGTTTTAAGAAGTTGTGTCTTATTTGACATATATGCTGTTTAACCTCTACACAGAGCTCCTAGCAAAAAGATGGAGACAGTTTTTCAGAAAATACTGTCAGCATGCTCATTACACACTTTCCTTCAGACTAAATTTAACTTGGCCTCAATCAGGTACAGAATTCCATTAAAAATTGATTTGGGCCAATTTCTCACTTTTTGTTAACCCTGCAAAACACAGAAATAGAATCTGATTATGGACGAGGATCTTCAAAAAGCAAACAAGCTGAACAGGCAAAAAAAACCCTCATTTTATTGGCATGGGGCACATGCAGAAGACTTGACTTTCACCAAGTAATTCAATAATTTTAAAGATCTGATTGGATCCTTGATGATATCTTGATGTTTAATAATAATTATTAATAGATAATAATGTCCTGAAATGCTTTTAATAACCTATACCCAAGCAGCTATGACCACATCTCTCAAAGGATCTCAGAGCTGCCCACACAATAGCATTTGCCACACGAAACTCCACTTGTTTGCAAAACTTCTTGTGGTTGGTGACTTAGAGACTACATGTCAGCTCAGGCATTAACCACCAGCATCAAAAGAAGTCCATTGAGAATGGCCACTTATGCAAAACATGTTTAATCACAGCTTTCTGTATTTGGGGAGAATCACAAGTGTGTAGTGAGGATTAAAATAAATAAATAAATAAATAAAATGAGCGTGATTTATGCATCACCATGCTCCTACTTCCTACCTGTCATCATTCATTCTTAGAACATCCACCTCTGCTTACTCAAAACTCTCACAGGCAAAATTACCAGCCAAGTCAGAGTAGAAATTATTATGCATACTACAGTAACCATGGAAGAACTACATCACTGCAAAAATCTCTGTTTATGAAACTGAAATGCAACAGCAGAATAATTTTGTGTGATCCTGAAATTATCAAGGCCTAGGATATTATGCAGGAACATTTAGAAGACAGAGGAGTATTGAGGAGGTACTTTAACTCTTTAGTTCCTTTTATTTAAATGACAGTAGAAACTATCAATATGCATAGATTTACTTTATAATCAACAACAAAAAAAAAAGTTGTTTAGCTAAGCACTGAGAGATAACTGATTAATGTAAATATTTTTCTCACACTAAAAACATGTGTAAAATAACATCTCTTTCATTCTGTCCCTCTATTTATCAACCTCAGAATATCATTGTGATAAAAACAACAAAACTGTATCAATACTGAGCAACTTGATTTTTACTTAATAATTTGCAAGTTTATTTAACTGTTTATTTAAATTGTTGGTAGGTGATTCACCGAGCCAAAAAAGCAAACAAACAAACACATTACATTATCTAAAGTTTCCCATAAAATGGATCCAAAATTACTATCCAAATCCTTCTGAATGATTAAGTATACTGAAGAGATTAGAGTGTCATTTTGCAATAAGAAAGAGTAGAGATGAAAGGGAAAAAAAAAAAAAAAAGATACAGATCATTGTCAAGTGTCCATATCTGAAACAATAATCTTCAACCCATTTTACTCTATGAATCATTCAGCGATCATAAAGTAATAATAGTACCTTAAGAAAAGGGAAGATGGTATATTATAATGTTCATACCATTTACAAATAACATCTGGTTTCTTCTGTCAGTTAGCCTTCTATGCCTAAGGAAGCTATTAAACTGATTTAAAATCTATGTGTCTGGATGACTACGTTGACAGTGTCACAGATTACATAACTTTGCATCAGGAAATAGTCATCTTTAATGTTCTTTCTCAGGAAGTCTGTACCTACTCTAAACACAGGGGATTCAGCTACAGATTCTGACGAAGTATTGCATCACCTAAAACCAAGGAAGTCAAAAATATTCATCTGAGTGTAGACCTATCAGTCCTTGCAATCCTGCAGTTTAAACAGCATTAAACTCTTTATCGTTTGAAACTACAATGCAAAGCATGAATAAAATAGGGGAAAAAATCCTGTAAAACAGAAATAAGCTGTTTTTAGAATAATGCTTCAGTAGACTAGGACGCTAAGGGGGGAAAGAAAAAAAAAAATAAGCACATGAAGCCTAAGCAAAACTTGTAATTAGAAAAAGATATTTTTAAGAGTGTTGGAGTGAACTTTTCCATTTCTGCCTAACAGCAGACAGTCCCTGGTTTATGTGGTGTTACTGACACAACATTGACTTAAGCCCATCCAGGTGCCCCTATCCCTGATATACCTCAGAAACCAGGTATAAGATTCCTGCAGTCTAGAATTGGAGTGTTGCAAGGGAAACTCCTAACAGCTCTTTGCTGTTTTA
Source organism: Rhynchotus rufescens (assembly GCA_032273925.1). Lineage (NCBI taxonomy): Eukaryota > Metazoa > Chordata > Aves > Tinamiformes > Tinamidae > Rhynchotus > Rhynchotus rufescens. The sequence continues at coordinate 16,449 of JAVCKT010003486.1, read as the reverse complement.
CTCCAGATGGAGAAATTCAAACTGTGTAGGCAGACAGAAGGATCGCTCAGCATAAGGGAAAGCCCGTTCTATCCAGAGAAGGCATGTCCATGTGCAACTCCACGTTAAAATACCTGGGCTAATTTGAGGGCTGGGAACAGGGGAGCTAGGCTTGCAGCTCAGAAGCTGATTAGATCAGCCCGGGCAGCACACAGTAAGAGCCCAGCTACTCTGTTTCTCCTATAGTACTGCCTTGTTTAGAGCTAGCTCCAAAATCACGTTGGCCAGCATGAAATGAGAACCTCTCCTCCACTTACCCCGGCAAACACCTTACCCTTGCTCTCTGAAAATATACTAGAAAGAACAGTGGGAACCTTTCTGTTTAAGAACAGCCATGCCACAAAAGGCATATAAAAGGGCATATAAACTGAGCAAAAAAATGATCGGAGAGGAACAAGGACTCCAGCAATCTGAAGAAGGAGGCTTAGCATAGCTTTCCAAGAAGTGCAGTGCTACTGGTGCCCAAGGGGATTTTAAACTGGAACCTGTTGAACCTGAAGTAAAGTAGATCTGCTCTGTATCACAGGAGAATGGAGCTGAAAGTTCCCAAGGCCCTCTAGTCTTATCTCCTGAGCCAAAAAAAAAAAAAAAAAACCCAAAATACCAAAAAAAAAAAAAACAAAAAAGAAACAAAAAAAAAAAAAAAAAAAGCAAGGGAGAAGAACTTCTCAACCCAACTAGAGCTGGGACTGGCTGACCATACACAGTATCTAAATATTATAAATATATATATATAAATATCTATGAAAGCCTTTTGCTGCGAGGAGGAGCGCCGCCAGCGGGAAGGGCTCCAGGAGCCCCCGCTCCGGCCGCCCTGCGTCCTCCCCGCCGGCATCCCGCGGGATCCGGCCAGACCTGAGCGGCGGCCGAGACCTCCGGCGGCCTCCGGGCCTTTTTGAACAGTGTTAAATTCGCTGGTGATCCCAGTGTTGTGTTTTCCGGGGGCGGCGGGTGGGAGAGGATGGGGGGAGGACTGTCTGTTTGCTCCATCCTGGTTTTGGGAGAGGTTTCTTTTATTTTTCCCGTCTTTCCTTGGCGAGCGAGCTGCATGCCACCCCGTCCAGGAGCAGGAGCGAGGTGCCCGAACAAGTGCGTTTCGATTCTCACTTTTATATTTCAATATGGGGGCCTATGGGTGGGGATGGAGGGATGCTCTTTGTTTTTGTCTTTTTTTTCCCTTTTTTGAAAGAAAAAAGTCTTTTTTTTTTTAACCATTGAGTCGCCTGCTGCTGCTACACGGCCTGTGCGTCCCCTTCCGTCCGCCGTGCCGCCTCCGGCCTCTTTTCCTGCCCGCGGGAATGCCGCTCCGGGTTGTTTTCCCGCCCGTCCGTCCCCCTGCCGCTGGCTCTGGCTCTTCCTCAGGGTGTGCGCACTGACCTCGAACCCCCTCCGGCCGCATGCCGAGGCTCCCTCTCTGTTTTTTTTTTTTTTAATTATTATTTTTTAATTATTATTTTTTAAAATTTTATTTTCCCTGTGCCCCCTTTCCCGGGAGGCATTTACACATTAAAGGTGATCTCTGTAACTAAGGCGGGGGGGTGCCTCGTTTGTCCGTCTCGTGCCGGGGTGTTTTTCATCGGCAGGGACTGCCGTGGTGGCCACCAAGGTACCTCGCCTTGGGCTTGCTGGTGGGTTTGTTCCCGTTGGATTATTGTTATTATCATAGGTCATTTTTTGCATGCACGATGCTTCCAGGGTGAGAATGGAATGGACGGTTGGTGCTGGGGTGGGATGGGGCTGTGCATGCGAGTTCAGCTCCACGGTCCCTGGGTGCTGGAGATGCCCCAGTTTGGGTGGGTTGGGGGTCTAGGCAAGACCAGGCTCCCTGGTGAGAGCAGGGACCACATATGGTGTCTGCATCCAATGCCTGGATGGGGAAATTCCTCTCCAGATTGCCCTGGAGAGGCATTTCCATCCTGGAGAATTTCCGTGCATATTGGCATCACACGTTCCCATTGGACCTCTCTTGTCTCCAAGGTGGAGAAGGACCAAAGGAGAGCCAAGGTGGGTGGCTTGGTCTTGCCTAATGATGTTTGGATGAGTCGGAGGGGCTGGAAGAGGAAGGGAGAAAGGTAGATGTTTCTTACCAAGTTGCTTTGCAGGTCGTGCTTTTGATGCACGGGCACCTCTTTGGAAGGTCTAAGGAAGTGATAAGCGAGTGGTGGCCACGGCAGCCCATCGTCTGTTCAGGGCTGGTGACGAGGGAGGCAGTTTTCTAGCAGGGGGAATGCCCTAGAGATTGAATTTCAGTGAGCCAAGCTGAAATCATGCAGGACCATCTGGTGGGATGTTCTCTGCTTGTACCAAAGCGCATAGTTGGATTCCAGGCAGTCTATGAGGCTGCCCCTGTCACCGCTGTTGGTTTCTAGCAGAAGGCTTTGGGTTAAGCTGGACTGACCTGAAACCCAACTCTTAGTCTTCTCAGGAGGCTTCCTCAGCTCCAGACCTCACCTTATAGTCTGGGAGCAACATGTCAACGTGCAGAGTGAGGTATCGGGAGCTACCTGGTACCTTGGGACCCTGTCTCTGGAAGCTGAAGCTCAACTAATTTGCAATCGTGGAAATTCAAATGGAAACTGCAGGCTCAGGAACTGTTAGGAGGTTTCAAGTGCTCCTTGTCCTTGATGAAAAGAAACCATTCCCTTGGGGAAAGCAGGCTCAATTGCAATCAAGAAGAAATCCCCAAACACAGGTGCGAAGGAGACTGCAGCAGGACTGGCTGAAGCTCCTGGGGCAAGCGCTTGGGGACAGGTAGGTGGCACGGGACGGCGTCCAGGGTCTTCTCCACCTAGGGTGTGCCGAGATAAGGGGTGGCTGAGTGTCCCCAGGGAAGAGCCAAGGAGAGCACTAGAGCCCCAGAGCCAGGCCCAGCTGTGCTCAGGGGAGAGCGGGAAGGAGGAAAGGGGCAGGTGGGAGATGGGAAGGGGGATGGATGATGGTGGTGGAGCAGGCGAGGAAGGGCGAGAGCTAGAAGCCCTACATGGACCTCCAACCACTATTGGGAGAGCGCAAACCTACCGGAGAGAGCACGGAGAGATGGCTCAGTTGCTCCTATGAGAAATCAGTGAAGGGATCCCTAAAAACCTAAAAAAAACCCTTTTTTTTGTGTGTGTGCGTATGTGTGTTTTAACTTCTGCCGTCATTACAAAGTGGAAAACCAAACATGCTTTTGAATGAGCGACTGATGGGAGAGAGCTCCTCTGCGGTGCATACATCCATTATATATATGATGCTTACGTCCAATGTATATATAATGTTTGTGTGTGTGGGTATTTTATCTAGGCTTAAGTAAGTCATGCTTTCCTTTTACCATTCCTAACTAATATAACTTGACTAAAAGAAGTTGCTGCAGTGGGTTTGCAGAATAAAGCACTTTGAATCTCAGAAATATTGTTTTTTTTTTTTCTTAGCACAGTCCAATTCGCTATAATATTATTTTATACACAAATTTTTTTTTGGTCTGTCTTTAAACTATTATAAGTACTATTTTTGTTATAATTCAAAATAGATATTTAGTATAAAGTTTTGCTGTTAAATATTTGTTATTTAGTAAAATATGATTTTGTTTTCTCTTTATTGTAAACATTGTCTGGAAAAATATTAATATGTTTTATCACAGTTGTTTTTAATATTAAAAAAAGAAAAAAGCACTTGTGGGGTTTTTTGTTATGAAATTGGTGCCGTGTGAACATGTGTTTCAGTCATGTGGTTTTTAATATGTATATAATATTCTGTGTCACATATTAGAATGAATGTTGTGTATTTCGTGATCTTTAAAAAAAAATAATCCATGTGGCTATTTTATAGACTTCCCTAATAAAAAGAGCTGAATCTCCACACCTTCTCCAAACCTTCCTTTATTTCATACTCTTCTCTCTTCTTGAAGGGCTTGTGGCCTCCTGGTTTGGGGTCTCAAGGTAACATCCCTGTCCCAGGAACTGGGATTTTTGGAACATGGGAACTGGTGGTTGGAGTGATGATCTGGTGGTTGGAGTGATGATCTCTGATGAGTTTCTCTGCTCCTTCCGTGTTATGGTCAAGAGGATGGTGGTGGCCCTGGCCAAAATGCAAATATCTACATACAGGAAATTCCGCTTAAATGCAAGAAAAGGCTTTTCTATTGCCAGGGCATTCAGGTCTGGCAACAGGCTGCCCAGAGAGACTGTGGAGTCTCCATCCCAGAAGATGGTCAAAATCTAGTGATCCATAGCAACCTACTGCAGGTGACCTCTCTGGATGTCCCTTCCCAGCTGGGTGGCCCTGTTGTTCAGATCCTGGCCATCCTAGTTGTCCTCTCCCTGGCATCTACCAGAGTCGCAGGTGCTGGGCAGAACCAAGAAAGAGGGACAGGAGAGGAACTTGCCTCCAGCTGCTGGTGATGGTCTTGGCCATCCCCACTACCTCCTTTGGGAGGCTGCACCCCACTTGGGTGGGATGGGCCACCCATCACAGGGATGATGTTGCTGCAGCAAACAGGACCATTTGGGGAGCTCCTCTTTGCTTCCATCCGAAGCCCTTTCTTCAGGGGCTGGGATGGCACCATGGCTTGAAGAATATGCACTTGATAACAGATGCATTAAAATGATGGCATTAAAAGACTTCTGCTACTGGGCATGAAAAGCTAATATAAGAGAGGGCAGGCAAAAAAATGCTTTCCTGGGATAACCTGGATAGCAAGGACCTCATGTCCTTGCAGAGTGTGGATTGGTGGCAGTAGTACTGCTTGTTTGGTCCCTTCATCTCGCACTTGGGCTACCAAGTGATTGCCCGTTTGGGCAACCTGTTCCTGAGCAAAGCTGCAAGTGATGCCAGATCTGCCAAGCTTGGGGCCTCCTTTGAGCCTCCAAAACCCCTCAAGCTTTGGGAACCTTTGATCTCAAGCCTCTGTTGAAGGAGATGGTAGAGGAGCCGTTTTGCACGGGACGGAGTAGCCCAGCATGTGCTGTTGGTGGTATCCCTGCTGCGGGATGAGTGTGGAGAGCTCAGGTGAGTTATTAGGTAATTAGCTAAGTAATTAGGTTTGCTCTTCTCCCAGCAATGTGAGTGCTGCTGCTGTCCTGGCTGCAGTGGGAGTGCTGGAAAGCAGGAGGCTGCGCCGGCACCGCGTGTCACCTCCTCGCCCTTCCTTCCCCTTCCAACCCATGATGCATTTATAATACCCGTCTGCCACCTATTTAATAGCAGGGAAGGTCATTTCCTTTTGGTCTTTTCTCTTCGGGATTTGGTTTTTTTCCTCTCCTTCACCACCCCCTTCGCGTTTATTTATTTATTTTATATTTTATTTTCCTCCGCGGCGGGGTGATGCGACTCGCTCCGCTCCAACAGAAGCAGGGAGCTGTGCAGGGAGGTCCCGCGGGAGCTGCCGTACGGCGGCGCGAGTCGCTTGTACGAAGTGTACTTTCCATTTGGCCCCAGACCGAGTTTCACATTACTTGCTTTGTTTTAACTTTAGCTAAACTCTTGGAAACTTTTTTTTTTTTTTTTTAAGGTTTTGCAAAAAGGGGATGTGTGTGTTTGTGTGTGTATATGCATGCATGGACTTTCTTCTTTTCTCTTGGTCTTTTGAATGCACACCTCCACGGGAAGTCTCTTGCTCTCCCTTGGTTGGTTGGAGCACGGCTTTAATCTGTAAGTTGGGAATAGACTTTAGACTCAGGGGATGGAGGGGTAGGTTGACCTAAAGAGAGAGTTGTGCAATATATTGAAGGGCAGTTAAAATAATCTTCGCAGGAGTTAAAATTATTGAAGGGAAGGAAAAAAAATAAAACGAGAGAGAGAGAGAGAGGCAGGTGAAACTGGTGGGTTTCCAGTTGGTTTCTTGGATTCAGAACTTTCCTCAAGATGATCTGTGAGACCTCAGCTCCAGTCTGGCTTGATATACACACCCCAGTGGTGTGTGACTTTATTTTTACTTTTATATACTTTATTTTCTAATTGATAAGGTAAACATGGTAAAATTCTGCATGGGAAAATGTGAGAAGGAGAGGAGCAGGAGAGCTTCCAGGCCACATTGCAAGTCTCCAGTGTCTGCTGTGTGTGAGTTTTTGAGTAAACAGATCATCCACAATTGCAGTTTAGAGACACAAAGCTGTGTTTTGAGCTAGCACCTATCCGCGTGAGGCTCCACACTTGTTCCGTTGAGGTGATTTCATGAAAGGATGGCTGGGTTTATCCAGACTGAGAGATGGTTTTTCTTGCTGCTGGGTTGGAGGAGCCAAAACTCGTTGTTTGCACATGGTGGTCACTGGATAGCCCGACTCAACCCTATTCCATGTCACACCAGCAAAGTGGTGGCGTCTGTCCTGAGAAGCCAATGGAAATTTTGTGCTAACTTCCTCTAACCTGAGCACAGCTGTTTGCACATGGTGGCCTGATAATGTTCTCAGTAGCAATTCTGCATGTTGGCTGCATTAAGGTTGAGACTCCATGTGAGATTCTCTCAAAACGTTCTTTCCCCAGGAACTTGAGCTTCCCAGGGAAATGAAGATCGGAAAGTATCAGCTACAGCACACTGGGAAGGGGCTGCAAGACAGAGACCTTCGGAAAATGTGTTTTACTCATTTCAACCTCAACTTTCCTGCTCAAAGTCTGTGCCGATTGCCCAGCTCCACTTCAGTAGCACAACCTTCAGTGCTTTGCTTATTAAACTGTTTCTCCATTAAAGTGTGAGGAGAATACTTTCACATTTCAACTTAGACAGGGCTTAATGTGGCCAGGAAGGGGAGGATTTTAGGCATTTCTCCAGATCTGCTTAATGTTCTGTCTCTCCGTTCCTCCTATCGGGTGGACTTCATCCAAACAGAATATAGTAAGTTCTCAAAGCCACCATTAGATGACATAGGAGATTGAATTAAATTAATGTTGAGCACATCCCTGCACGTCATGATAATGCTAAGGACTCTCGGCTCCGAAAGCAAATGTTCCCTAAATGTCTCAAACAGTACTTGAACAGTGAGTTCACTCACACTAAGAAGTTTTTGCTCCAAGACCGGCATCCAAATGACCTTACCTGTGTCCTCCAGCTCATGTTATTATTTTGTGTCCTCCAGCATGCAGAAAAGTCAATGGTTGTCTTTCTTTTGCCTGTGCTGGAGGCTGGATCAGGCTTTTATATGCTTTTTCAGCATTATAAATATAGATGGGGTATATATGTATATTTGTTCTGAAGTATCATGTTTGACCGTTTGTTATAGCACGAACAGTTCCTCTTTCAGGGTAATGAACACAGTTTTATCTGGCATAAGAGCTATGTTTAGTCTACATTCGTATATAGCTTTTCCTTTAACAATATTTGTCTAATTATGGCTACATGGAATCATTCTGCCTAGTAGGAAAAGATTGCTCTTTGGACGTGCTCATGTATTATGGTGATGGATTACATAGAGCAACCCGAAACAAGCACAGAAGTGCTATTCAGGTACTCATGAATTGTTAAACATAAGAACAGCTGTTGCATCCACCTTACCACATATTTCGTCTCTGAGAGTGGCCGGTGGCAAATATTGAGGGAAAGAGTAAAAGAAATGGGGGCAAGCGTAGATTGAGTCCTCCCTGGCTAAGCTGCAGGTTAGGGCCATTAACCCCAGTTAGGGATGTCCTGGTCCAGTCCTGCTCCAGGATTATTTTGTAGGTGTTGGCAGAGGTGCTCTCCACCAGCTTGTCTCACCCTCTTTTGGGTCCCTCTCAAAGCAGATCTCCCTCTTCAGATGTTGTGGCTCGTAAATCATTTTTAGAAGAGTGGGAACGTGGGATGGGAAGGTGAGGGCTTGATGGTGTATGGCCAGCAACGTGACAGCCAGCAAGGCTGCCAGTTGTATCTGGCAGACCCACAGGCCGGGGCTGCAGACCACCGAAAATCACCGAAATCAAAACCTCGTCCCCAGCCTGGTGTCCTCATCTCACACGAGGTCACGGAGCTGGGGGTAGGAATGGTAGGAAGCCAGCAAAAACTTAATGATTGAAGGGGGCTTGGATTAAGAAGTGGAAGTTTTAGCAAAAGCACGAGAGGGTTCCCTTTAACCTTAGACTGCAGTGGTGGCGTAGAGCTTTAACAGCTGTGTATGATCTGCAAAGGATGCTAAAGTCTCCAGATCCACTTGTAGAGCAGCACACTTTGCTCCAGATGCTTCTGTCTGGGTTTTGCTCCATTTGCAGACCACATTTATCGCTCTTGGTCACTAAATACTGAGAGTCCGGTACTTCCCTGACAGATTATATCCAGAAACTTCCCCAGAAATCAAAGGAAATTCCATGTCATCTGGAAGAGGAAAAAAAAAAAAAAAACACGTAGTGGAAGAGCTGTGTCTGATTGCAGCACTTAGCAATTAGCTCAAAACCCCAGTCTCTGGTTGGTCTGAGGCAGCCAGCTTCTTCCCCATCAGTTTATTTAAAAACAGAAGCCCTTGAGTATTAGAATTGCTTTTGCAGGAGTCTCGTTAAGACAGACATTATTGCGTCTATTAATAAAGCAGAACATTTCCTTTGCTGGATATTAATCACAGGGTGGATACACTCGCTGGGGCAATGAAGGGGCCTTGTGGGCAAATCTCTACCGACTAAATTCATGTGTTGGATTACTCCAAGAAAATTAACCAGTGTTTGTCAATGGAAAGCTATCTAAGAAGGATCCAAAGAGACCACAGGGTCATCTCCCTGCTAAAGCAAACCTGCCCATTAAGGTCAATTTACAGTGAAGTCTTCTCATGATTAATATCCCAAGGTTTATAGTGCTTGGAACATTGGACCTTTCTGCATCACCCTTTCACAGCAAGTTATCTGTCAGTGCTGATAAGGCAGCTAAGAACCTCTGGGTAGTAATTCACTGGTTAATCTTCTGAGCCCGTTTGTTTGTTTTCGTCCCAAATTCACTGTCTTCTATCCTACAAGTCGATGCAATTTTGCTGTAAAGGGGTCAAGGTCTGCTGGAGTTTTGTCTTTTCGCTGTCCTCTCCGTGTTGAGTTCAAAACTGGCAGTGATGCTGGGTAGGTCTCTCGCTGTCCTGTCGAGTCCTGCACCACCATGGAGCACTAGAGCTATTGCAACGGCAGACTTGTGTGGTGGGTTCTTGAGTGGTTCTTGAGTTCTTGAGTGGTGTTCCCACTGCTTTGGGCAGGACATTGCACTAGATGACTTCCTACCTGAGGTCCTTTCCACTCTGAATTTTCCCTTGATTCTGCAGAAATTAAGTTTGAATTGTTAACCTGCTCCACTTTCCTCTGTCTGTTGCTCAAAGGATTTCTTCTGAGCTGTCCGCATTTTTGTGCAGACAACCTTCTTGGAGTTCTCGAGCAGATGCAAGATGATGCTGTCTCATGGCCATTATTTATATGATAATAGACATTGTCAGAAGGCTCCAGGACTCCATTCTTTTGACTTAAAAAAATCTTTGCTGTTTGGAGGAAAGGAAGAGTGTAAGTGGGGTTAAGAAGATTATCTGATGGACTGACACCGAGAAGAATCCCCTACCTTCCTCTTTCACCTCATCCGGCAACGACCTGTTTGTACTTTCAACATTTAGGCCCTTCTGAGCTTCTTAGTAGCTTGGTTTCCTTCTTTCTCCTTTGGGACAGCCTAGCAGCTCCATGCTGCTGTGGGTGGTAAGTTGCAAGGGACAGGGCAGGTTTGGGGAGAGGCAAATCCTTTTTCACTTTGGCATTGGGATCAAGCCCTCTTTGCTTTGCATTAAGTGCATTGATGTCCCTCTTCCTGGTAATAGCTGATGTCTCACATCAAAGGAGGGCAGTTTTGATGTTGTGACTCTGGACCTACCAAGGACCTTGAAATCCATAAGGTCTATTGGGCTCTGCTTCTGCTTTTAAAGTAATAAAATTTGGAAGCATGAAGGAAAAGTGAGTCTGAACCTTTTCCAAGCCTGTTCCATGAGCTCTGTGGAGGCATATTTTATGTTTATATGGATCATTGATCATTTGCATTTTAATTGCCATCACAGAGGTTTCTGTCTAAAAAAATAATAAAAAATCAGACTCACATATTTCAAATGGATGCAGAGAAATCCACACTTGGTTTCCAAACTCCATCCGTCTCAAGATGAGCAGCACAGGAGAAGGCAAAACATCCTGCTCTCCAGAGATAATTTCAGCCCAACCAGGTGTTAATATTAATTTTCTTTCTTTAATGGGGTACTGTCAAATCACTCTAATATATGAGACCAGCCTGAATGCTTCTAGAGTGGAATTCATCCCTGTGCTGAATGCAAGCAAGAGGCCATGTCCTGTGGCCACATAAAGTTTTGGGAGGAATTTAGGCAAGGCATGAGCTACGGGAGTGTCATCCTAAGTGAGTTAAGAATTCCCAAAAACCTCTTACTGATTGGTATGAATGTAAGAGAGGGGTAAAAAGGAAAAAAAAAACAGCATGGTGGGTTGATGTGTGGCTGGATATAATGTTTTCTAGAGGCAACTCGCTGTGCTTGGTGGACATGATTCATTGCTCGTTGCTGTGGGTTTATGGATGGCACCACTCCATGGTGGCCTTCTGCTAGCTCCAATCTCCATCACACTCAGTAAATCATCCTTGTTCCCGCTTCACGGCAGCAGGAGGATTTCATTCCTGACAGCCTCTGCCACCTTTGGCCATGTATCCTCCTTCCCAAAACACCCTGATGCCTGAATTTGCTCCCAACAGTGATGCGAAGCCCTAGTGCCTGTGGTGTTGAACCAGCTTGAGATAAGGTCAAAATTATTATTATTATTTGCAAATGAAAAGCTGTCCAGGTGTTAGGCTTGGTCCTTTTTCTGACTTATTTTTCTTAGCAGAAAGAGGGATAAGTTGCTTTAAGTCTCCAGGCAAGTCTTGAGTTGATTTAAGTCTCAAGTCAGTCCTAGGATCTAGTCTCATCCAGAGACATCATGTGGCCTGTTAGGGGCTGAGTGGGAGATGAAGAAGCTCTTGTTACCAGGTCCATTTGGGTAACGTCTGCTCCTGAAAGCCTCGCTGTCACAGAAAATTAGGAAGCTGTTTCTAATATGCAGTTTTATTAAATCAAGCAAACATTATGTACGCAAGGACAGGCTGGGGGAACGCGCCTTTGCCAACTTTCACAGGTTTGTAGATCCATCAAGTTTATGACCAAGGAGGGACATTAGATCATCCTGTTTCATCTCCTGAGCGTGGTCCTTAAATTTCATCCTTTTACCTGTGCGCTGCGCCCCATAACTTGAATTTGTCGAAGGCACGTCCTCCAGGAACGCATCCCATCTTGAAGAAATCAAGTGGTGGCGAATCCGCCCCTTCCCTCAGCAGTTCATCTGGTTAATCACCCTCACTGTTTATTTCCACTTGCAATTTTTCTGACTCTCAGCTATTAATTCTTGTTCTGCCTTTCACCACCAGGTTAAAGAGGCCTTTAGGACCCAGATTTTCCTCCTTGCAAAGAGGTTTGCACAATGTAATTAAATCAACTCTTCATCTTTTTGGGTTTTTTTCTTTTTGATAAGTTAAGTAAGAATTGCCAAGTTCCTAAAGTCTCCTGCAGCAAGGGCTTTGCACTTCACCCTCTGAATCATTCTGATGCCTCTTTTGCGCATCACCATCCATTAATGCTGCATCCATCTAAGTCACCAAAGCTCTCAGTTTGCTCCATATACCGTCCTGTTCTCACTTCAGCTTACACTTACAGAGTTTTGAGTTATCTGAACTTTTTTGATCGTTCTCTGTCAGTTCTCTGTTGTTAAATCTAATATTAATTCTCTGAGAAGTGTTTAATTCGATTTTTTTTTTTAATTTGTATATTTATTGCTCTGGAAAACTCTGTGTTGAGTGCTTGTACTTGAGACTTTCAGTCTATCTTGCAGACCTGGTGTCTAGTGAAGGAGCCATGTGGGAATCTGTGCTAGAGTTACCAAGGTTGCACTGCTGTCCCTGCCTTGTTCCATGCAGAGTCCTTGGCTTGGAGCAACTCTGTTCTCAGAACCTTGCATGTGTGTAAAGAGTGGCCAGAAGATGGAAAATTCTCAGCAGGAATGTAGAGTGGCAAAAGTGTAGGAGGGTCTTTTACAGAAGGCACAGTCACCAAGCCTAGAGGAGGTGGAACACCCATGAATGTTGGCCAAGTCTTCGTCAACATGGACTAGGCAGGTGCCTGCATGAAGAGCCCTTGTTCTTCAGCTTTCCTGCAGGAGAAGGGATAGATATGGGTTCCTGAGTTATCAAACGAATGGAAAAGGGGAGGGAGCCTGAGCTTGACTGGCTTGGGTTGATGGAAATCCAGGAGAGGAGGAGTGTGCTTTCATGCTGCCAGAAGACCAGGACTCTAGTAGACAAGACATGCTGGAGCAGCCAATATCTGAGCTAAAAGAGGTGGTCATGCCTAGTGGCAAGATCAGCCAGCTGGAGGTGTTTGTCCTCACGCTGTGTTTCCCAAGGCAGAGGACTCAGCCAAGGGTGTGAGAGCTTCTTCACCAACACGAACTCGGTTTGTGGTGCAAGTGCTGGTGCAAGTGCTCCAGCAGGTGCCATGAGCTCTATTGACTGCTTTGGTGCTGGCTGGCTTGATGGTGCGTTTGTCCCCCCAGACAACGCAGTGACCAGGACTTGTACAAACCCATCAGAGATATCTTCCCATCAGGCTGTCAATTCCTGTTTTGCCCTTAGGAAATCTCCTGCTGGGGACCTGATCCTGCGCTCAGGAAGGATTGCAACAGGATTGGTTGGATTTCTCATTTCTTTGGACCAAATATTGCTCTCAGCTCCTCTATTGCTGAAAAAAGAAATGGTACCATCAGCACCATCATTAGCCTGATTTACCCCCAATATGTGGGATTTGGCCACTTAGACATTGAAAAAAAATCCTCCCATATTAGAGCTTTTGCAAATGAACCAAAATTGAAGAAACTTTTGTTTTAGCCTGCTTGCTGTGTAAATATCCAATGTAAGGTTGATCTGAGCACCCCATGCCAAGTACTGCACTGGTGCAAACGCAAGAGCATGGTAGGTCCCCATGGTTATTCCGGCTATTCAAAGAGAGAGGAAATCGGACATCAGATGTGGTCAGCCCTGCAGTGCAGACACCCAAACCAAGCAAACGTGCAAGCACCATTTCCATGACCCCAAAGTGTGAGGTGAGCTCTCCGGGCCACCTGGGTCCGAGACGTCAACCCAGGCCTCCAGCCCACCTCCCAGCCGCTCTCTCGCTTTGCAGTTTGTGGTTTATTTACACTCCGGGTGCTACCGTCAAGCTGGGAAAATATTCCCGGGCTGGCTGAGCTGCACACTCGGAAAGCACAGGCCACATGTCTTTATTTTTACGGATCTCCAGTTTTGGTATAGGCTTGACCTCTGGGGTTACAGGCAGGGCTGAAGCTCAACGCCTGTGTTTGCAAAAGGCTCAGCTGCAGCAGCAGCTCCTAGCAGGGCCAGAGGGTCCCAAAGCCTTTTCTGAGCAGGGATAACCTTGCAAAGGAGACTGCCCTGCATGCTCTGCCGTTCGTGGGATTATCTGGTTTTCTGTAAGGGGTTAAAAGGGATTAAGGGGAACTCGGTGGCATCATTTTGGAGGGGATGGAAAAAAATGCAAACAGTTGTGCTGCCTCCGGACCACTCTGATGTGGCTTCCAAGCCCTTATCTGCAACCGAGCTAAGGCTGATGAGCCTGGCTTGGCTGCTGCTAAGGCTGAGTGCTAAAGGAAATGCTCCACTGAGGAGCTTGGATTAACCCAAACCCTTTGCTCCTTCGGTAGGAAGGATAAATTTAGCTTCAGCATTTATATAAGTAAAGCTCCCTAGGCCTGATCCTTTTGGCAGAGAGACGTGCTACGGCTCAGCGAAGCCTCGCATCTTAGCTCCATCTTGAGACTGAAATATCACTAATTTTCCGTGCATGCTCTGGCTGAACGCGGTTGGGTTATTCTGCCTGGAGAGGGGAAGCATGTCTCGCTTTCTGCTTGTCTCTACATCTGTTTCACTCCAATGTTTGAGGAAAGATGCTCCATGAGCATTGGAGTGTCAGGTAGGGAAGAGCCAGGTTGCGTAGCTGCATGCAGAGGAGGAACCAGCCTGCAGATCTGACCTGGGTCAGGGCGTTTTGGGCAGTTCCCTCCTTTATGCAGTGCCAGAACCATGGGACTTGCTTAGAAGCTGCAAAGCAATCGGCCACCGGTGCAGGAGGAAGGTCCAGCAAGGACCAGTGCATCCAGATGTGCAAGGACAGTAAGTACAGGAACAACCTCTGGAACAAAAATGTATAAAATGTTGATTTTCTTGGATATGCCCTTTCCAGAGAGGTTTCCTCTGGACTGGCCTCTTGTCCACCCCCGCATTTTGTGGTACCCCAACTGGAATCATCCAAGTTGTTTTTTTCTTTTTAATGGTAGGGAAAGAGACCTGTGGAAGGTGGGTTAAAAGAAGCATTAATGTGGCTTCAAAGTGCTGGCTGCCACAGCTGGGAAACCCCAGAGAGGAGCGTGACTGCGTGGCTCTGATTTCTGACTCCCCTCTGTTCCTAGATGGTGCTTCTGTCCTGAACGGTGCAGTCACAGGTGCAGCAGCATCACTACCTTTGGAGGACGGTGTTGTCTTAATGAGCAGCTCTTTAATAATTGTTGGAGGCCTCCATGCAGCTGGGTGATCAAGGACACAACCTGAATTCCAGAGGTTTTCCAAGGCTTGCAGAGGCCGATGAATCCAGTGCTTGCCATCCTTGGCACAGCTGGAGTTTTATGCTGAGACTTTCCAGGATGCTCCCACAGGTGGAGCAACCAGTTCCCATGTGTGGCCACAGGGATGTTCCTGCACCAGTGGTCCCAGGAGGCTGGCTGGTCTCCTTGGAGCTGTTGATTACACATTGTTAAGTGGGTTTTCACTATTCTGTATGGGCTGAGATGGTCGTGGGCTGCTCTCCCCTGTGGAGTAGTAGGAGAAAGTGCAGAGAAACCAAGCCATGCTCTGCTTTAGTAGTGTGCTGATGCACCCTTATCTGGTGATGAAAAGAGAATTTAATGCTAATTAAATTAGCATTTAATTAGTCTGTTTTGGGGATGCTGGTGGCAGTATAGATATGCCAGGGAGCTCCCTCCTGGTGTACCCTGTGCTTGCCCAGGCATATGGGTACCTGCCAATCTTGGTGTTTCAATGCCAGGCTTTTCCCAGGCTTCCATGTGTTACGAGGGGGAGTTTTCCTGCATGGATATGCTGCTTCTCTGGGGAATGCTTTCTGGTGCATGTCTATGTGCAAGGAGCCAGCGGCTCCCCAGCACACGAGTGCCACTGCATGTGCAGTAGAGCAGTGATGCATCCCAGTGCACAGGGCTGGGTGCTGGACGGGCTGCACATCCTGGAGCTGCTGGATCCGGGATGCAGCGCCAGACACTCCAGCGCTTGGCTGTGCTCCCTTGCTGCCCTCTGCAGGCAAACAGCCCCTCGGTCTGCCACAAAACACCCTCATCCTGGCTCGCCGCGCGGTTTTCCACCCCACACTCCAGGAAAACCCACGCTGCCCTTTGCAAAGGCTCCGGGACGCTGCGCCGGAGCCAAGTGTGCCGAAGGGCACGGTGCCGCCCCGGTGCCGCGCGCCGCGCCGAGCTGGGCAGCTCTGCCCGTGGCTTTGGAGAGCGCAGTGTGGAGAAATGTGAGTCAGCCTGCGGAGCCGGGCGTGCGGGCGGGCGCCTGGCACGCGCTCCCGGAGGGCCTACGTGCGGCTGAGCGTGGAGAGACGCGGGCGCTCCGTGTATCTACCTGGCCGGAAAGCTCAGCCGCGAGGAGCGCATGGAAAAATGCAGTCGTCACGCTCCCTAATTGTCACTGTTTTGCACCTAATCATGCAGGCAACACAGAGGCATTTGCACTTTTTTTTTTTTGCATGCATGCTTTTGCACACATGCTTTTGCATGCTTAGACTGCATGCACAAGCATCTCTTTATTGCAACCGGTCCTTAAAGTCTCTTCTTCCCTCCCCTGTGCCCAGCTTCTCAGCGGGGTAAGTCAATGTTGCAGCCTGCTCCTCGGAGCTCCCATCCACTTCAGTGTGGCACTGTGGTCCTGGTCTTGTTCTTCTTGCAAGGTCTCCTATAGCCCTGGGTGCAGAGCTGGAAATCAGGCTGAGCTGGAATATCTGGGTTTTAAAGCGGATTCTGGGTGGGCCAGGGTGAGGATGGTCCTATGTGTGACTCTGACCTGAAGTCACAGTGTGGCAGGAGCCCAGACCTGGAGCTCTAGGTGTTTATTTGTCTTGTAGAGGCTCCAGAACTCTCATCTGATGGGGTCTAGAGCAGCCCTAGTCTTCTCCTCTCTGCCCCTGCCATGCCCCCCGCCCCCCCCAAAAAAAAGAGAGAGAGAAAGAGAGAGAGAAAGAGAGAGAGAAAGAGAGAGAGAAAGAGGGAAAGAAAGAAGGAAAGAAGGAAGGAAGGAAGGAAGGAAGGAAGGAAGGAAGGAACGAACGAACGAAGGAAGGAAGG
>JAVCKT010003485.1:6619-18001 GCA_032273925.1 Rhynchotus rufescens | reverse complement strand
AATGTTAAGAATGTGGTGAACTGACACTTGACACTGTGCAAACAGGGAGAAGAGCAGCCAACAGCCCTTTAGAGGTTTGCAGATGGCTCCCCTAAGGAGTGCACATTTTGGCTCTGCTGGAGGGTGAAAGCAGCTGTCTGGCTAAGGTAAGCCTTATTGGCATTTACACACATGTTCTCAGACTTTTGCTAGTGCCAGCCCTAGACTGACCTCAAATTTCTCAATGTCCATTTAGTCTTGGATTAAAAAAAGCTTTTACCTCAGCCAAGAATTAACAAACTGCTTTTATTTGTTTATTTTAATGAGAAAATCATGGTTAACGGTTTTGAGACATTTTTACCATATAATCACTTTATTGTGAAGTTGGATTTGGTTATAACCTATGTATCCATATTTATAATCTGTTAGGAAGGGTATTGTGTATTGAATGTCTGTGGTAGTGAAATACTACTGCACTTGGGTAAAGGAGCTGAGGGAAAGGTGAGATGAAAGGCATTTCATCTGTGTGATCTGTAATCAAGAAACATTGCATATACCAGTAATCCCTTTTCTGAAAAACCAAAGATACTGCATACTTTTGCAAAAGGTGACTTGGCAGAAGCAATACACTGGTGATGGAAAGCAGCAGTAAGCAGTGGGCCACCAGGAGGTCTACATGTGGTCCTTTCAGCTGGAACAATTAAAGTTCTTAGAGGCTTCACCTCTCTGAAGGCAAGAGTTCCGTCCACTACTCAATAAATGGACTCCGTTGTCAAAAAAGGAGATTAAAGTTAACTGCCTAATCAACCATGGCGTTTTGTAGAAGGATTGTTATTTTTTTTCTACTGCTGATTATTCAGGATTTTCATCCTAATGTTGTTTTTTTGCATTGCTCTAGTATTTATTTGCTCAAAGGTATTTATTTAAAACTTTTCAAGTAAATTCATATGGCTTGCATGAGATGTTGGTGCATTAGAAATGAGCAATAAAAGGGGATGTCATTTTTGAGTGTAAATACAGCTTGATCTTTCAATTCTAGTAGAAAATCCCAGAAATGAGTCTGACTCCTTATTTCCAGGTATTTTTGCATCTAAAAGATTGCAACTGTAATTGTATTTTCTTTTTTCTTTTTTTTTTTTTTTTTTTTAACAAGAAGGTTTGTTTATTTTTGTGATGATGACAGGTCTGTATTTTTTTTAACTTATATGAATAAGTACATCTTAGTTACTTCTCTTCAAAGAAATATTGCAAACTTCGCATATTAGGCCTTAAGACAGACTTCCTGGTAGATATCTCTCTACATGTGTAGTATACAGCTTTGTTATAAATAGACTTGTGATCTTTAGAGTAATTTCTCATGTGAAAACTTTATAGTTATGTAGAGCTGCATTAACGTGGTCTCTTAGAAATATGGTGTTTCAATTTCACTGAATTTCTTGGAATTAAAAAGCGTGGTGTGCCTATACATTTACTTTGTGAAGCTGGCACTTCCAGTTCCTGTGAAAAGATGCTGCCATGAACTCAGTTTAAAACCAGAATGGTGATGCATTTCAGTTGCTGCATGGTGATCTCTGGGTGTGAATCAATTCAGCACAAAGCAAATTAATATTTTAATAGTAGCATGGTTTCTTATTCAGTTATCTGAATCTTCATTGTTGAACAAATTCAAATATAAACA
Source organism: Rhynchotus rufescens (assembly GCA_032273925.1). NCBI lineage: Eukaryota > Metazoa > Chordata > Aves > Tinamiformes > Tinamidae > Rhynchotus > Rhynchotus rufescens. The sequence goes on along the minus strand of JAVCKT010003485.1, from coordinate 16,344 downwards.
CCAGATGGCACTATCTGATTATTTTCCAGCCTGTGCTGGACAAATTTAGATATCTGTGTTTCCCTGAAAAGACATGGGGAAGAGAGGAGAGGGAGAGGGGAAAAAGAGGCAAACAAAAAACCACTGAAAGATTATGATTGTCTCCAAGTGGCAGCTGGAATCAGGACACCCTACTGAAGGTTTTCTTCATCCTCTGCAATCTCAGGAAGTTGAAAAATAAATTGCAAATATTTCATCAACTGGTTAGCATTGGTTAAATAAATGTTTCTCCTAGCACTGCATATGCCTCTCCTGGTAGTTCCTGTTAGTGTGTTGAGATCATTTATAAAAGTAGCTACCCCTCTTGGTCCATGTAATTATCTCTTGGTCTCAACCATGTAGCTGTGACTAATTTCATTCTTATTTATTCAAATGATAAAATACTTTCTGAAAGCCTTTATATTAGTGCTGTGTGCTTTTATTTTTCAGATTTTTTTAACACTTGTTTGGTTGATTTTCAAAAAGCCACCTATATTTGGAAATGATTTGTTTGTATTAAAATTACCAACAGTTTTGGTTTTTTAAAATGGATGTTAGTTTCTGTACTTAAGAGACTGCCTTTTCCTCAATGATCATGCTCATACGAAACCTTTTCAAGACAGAAATTTGTAGCAGCTCAAGCTGAGAACAGATGACGCATTGCTTTCTTGGTATGAGTGGCTTTCATGAGTGGCTTTCATGAGTGGCTGTACTCCTCCTCTATGTATAGTTGTACCGGCAGAAAATTGATCTATGATCTGTTGAAGGTTTTGTTTAGAATGATTGCTATTATACCGTCACATGTATACAGAAGTCCTTGCATTATCTCTCCAGTAGCCATAATGCCTGCTGTGCAGTCTGCATGTGCAAAATAACTGCAGCCGAGAGTAGGAGTTCTGTTGGCTAATGAAGGATGTAGGTAGCCTTGTTGCAAACAGCTGCTGTGAAACATAAAGGAGCATGTAAGGCTTTTGTCTAGCACTGCTCTTTAGGAAGCCATCGATAGGACTCTTCTGACATTTAATTCACCACATATTCTGTCACGAAGCTGATGGAACTTCCTGGATAGAAGAGGCTTTTCCTAAGGCTCCTAAAATATGTACTAAAGACTTCTGTGAATAGTGGAATTTCCATTAAAATTTTGATCTGAGCATTTCTGGGTTTTCCAGATAGGAAAAGTAGGTCAGCTACTCTGCAGATTTCTGGAAACACTAGGTTTCCTGAGGAAGAGAAGGCTCACATATTGAGGAAAATCTGACAGATTTTGTTAAGGTATGCATTTCCTCAAATGCAGCACTACCCTCTGAAACCTGCGATCCACACAGGTTCACTTCTTTGAAATCAGTCAATTGCAGTGTGGTGTTTTACTTGAATTTTTGCATGTATATTAAAAAAAAAAAAAAAAAAAATGAACTTCACATATTTATTTCAAAAAGCTGTAACAAAGTTATCTTAATAGGAAAAATGAATGCATGAATTGAAAATAGTTGGTGCAACTGTTCCTGTTAACTAACCCATGCACTTGGAAGGCAATTACACTGAGCTTTGACAACACTGCCAACCTACTGCACTGTGCCTTATGCCAAAAGCTATTGTTGTTTTATTGACCACGTTCACCATTACATATGCATATGAAAAAACAGAGGCATTTTCCTTGGGATTACCCTAATAGCATTAAGAGATTATTTTTTAAATTTCCTTGGAAGGAAATTCACTTAAATGAGATTACTTATTACTTGACTGGTTTCCTATCATGCTGCTATGTTTAGGTAAGTGGAGTCCATTAGAGTATAAAGTTTTTTAAAAAACTGATTTTATACATTAATGATTTCAAATAAAAGAGAAGTACTATATTTGTGCATAGCTTCTGTTGAGAAAGTTAAGTCGATGCTCTGGTTAGGAGAGATAACACTTTTTGTCCCTCTTGGTGGCCCCCCTAGTGTCACCATTAGTTGCTAATTACTTGCAAACAAATAAACAATTAACTCCTCGTGCCTCTTGGTGGGAGAGTTTTCATTGACATGCTAAAACTTTCTAATAAAAGATTTTAATTAATGACGTTGCAAATCCAACCCCCCTATAAGGAGGAGGACTTGCAGAGAAATGCCAGTACAGTATAGGTGGTATGCTGAAAGAAGGTGAAAGCATGGCAAGTACATCCTTGTGTCCTGCTAATACGTCAGTATCTCAGAACCATCAGAAGGTGTCTGGTTTTGTGGAAAATAAAACTGCACAGTGTTCATTTTCCATTGAAAGTATTTTGGGATTGGAACAGAAAAAAGATATCACTTCAGCTGTGAAACCTCACAGACCATGGACGGATACATGCACTAACCTGGGTAAGTAAGCAGTCAGTTTCCTAATATCGTAAGCTTTTACTCCTTTAAAAATGCGTATATATAGTCATGTTTCTAATGAAAACCAGTAATCGTTTTTGTTGTTTTCCTAGTTTTATGTGAAGACAGCAATCCTCATACGCAAATCCCTGTTATTTCCTATGAGAACTCATTATTTCGTGCTAACAGTACTGCAATGCAAGAGGAAAAAGTTTTGAAGTGTGAAAAATATTTTTCAGTGGCTGAAAGGCTATCTTTTAAACGAGAATTGAGCTGGTACAGGGGTAGAAGACCAAGAACTGCTTTCACTAGAAACCAGGTAGGGTTTTGATTGCTTTTTAAATAAAACCGCATAATTTACTAAAACGATGGCTGGAGCTTGAAAGAGCTTAGCTAGTTCAGTGCTATTTGAATCTGCGTAAAGAAAAGTAGGTAGGCACTTGCAGAAATGCACAATTAGAATTGTCCAAGCAGATGGAGGTCTCTGAAATAACTAAAGTGTATTTTTATTTATTTATTTTTCTTTCCTCATACAAAGATAGAAATAACAATTCAACAAGTGTGTTTCGATCTCCTCAGATTGACGTTTTGGAAAATGTTTTTAAAATGAACTCCTACCCTGGCATTGATATTAGAGAAGAACTAGCTCGCAAGCTAGATTTAGATGAAGACAGGATTCAGGTAATGAAGTTTAAGTGCTTTTCTAATTCCTTTTATATGTATGCTTTGATTATATAAGTAGATGGACAGTAGTGATACCATTAATAATCACAATTTAAAATAATAAACATTTATTCCTATAATATGCCTTCAGTGATATGGAAGCCACTAAATTCCTTCCCAAGTCATAAACCTTCTTCCAGAGTGTTGATCTGATATTCATCACTGTCATCAATGATGATTTCTTCATTTTTTTGTTTGTTTGTTTTTCCAGATCCAATTATCACATGTAGAACTTGTTCATTTGCTTCCAAGTTTTAAAATCATGTTTATATCTTGTTTTTCACTATGGCTGAAAATGGAAGTTGAAATCAATATTGAAATAAGTTGTCCGAATGTATAAATATTTGGTAGGATGGTCAATAGAGCATTAAACAATTTAGCATTAAGCATAGACCATTACACTTTTTGAAAACAATGCTTGAGCCCATGTCTTTGATGGAAAGCACTATCTATTTAGGATTTTCAATTTCTGATTTCCAACTAATGAAATGTGGTAAACATACCATGTATTTAGTCAGATTTTGAGCCAAGCCTTGATAAATATATAGCTTTTGATGCTAGTCTGATTGGGGTTGATGTTAAGCTTTATGCCACAGCTAATTCAACAACTCAGGAAGTAACACCTTAACCACGCTGACTTGGTTTTGAATTCCAAATACTCAGGATCTTCCGGTGCCTGATTTAGTGTCACTGAAACTGGTACTGCTTTTTGTGTTAATTAGAGTGAGGCTAGTCCTCACTTTCCGGGAAAGCTGCGAAGAGCCGTATTGTTCTCTAGTCTGTGGTATGAAGAAAATTATCAAAAGCAGTTATATGCTATCATTTGCAGATTTAAAACTTGTATTGAACTTTCAAACTATTGACACTTAACAGAATACTATAGAAGTATGTCATTTTGTCCTGTGTGAAATACAGAAATCCTGTCTGAAAAGGATGCTTTTTTTAATTTCAATTTCAGATCTGGTTCCAGAACCGTCGTGCAAAACTGAAAAGATCACACCGAGAATCTCAATTTCTAATGGTGAAAAAAACTTTCACCTCTAACCTGCTAGACTAAGAAGAATGACTTGCTATTAAGCTATCACAACAGAACATGAAGAACATGAGTTTTTCATAATTTGTATTAATGATATTAATTTTATGATTTTATTCCTACAGTTGACAGAATATCATGATTTTATTTCAGATAAACTGTTGATATGGGAAAAGTAAACTTTTCCCATATATTTTAATAAATATTTTCAGAGAAGATATTTTTGCAGTTAAAGAAGAAAATCTAGTCAATGTACAATATTTTCAGCTGCTATGTATTACCACAGCTTAATTCAAAACAACATAACTTCATAGTTTGAAAAAACAGATTAAAGTCTATAATACATGATATGCAAGAGATTGTGCATTACATTGGAAGATAAATAGTTTATAAAGTGTGTACTGTCATTTCCTTATTTGTTTGCATTGTGTAAACTGTCCAGTCTCAAAGGGAAGGACTAATATTTAAGCAATTATTTTCAGTTTCAGCAATTGCTTAGTTTAGAGCATTAAAAGTAATCTTTTCTTACATCACATTTTAAGTTATTTATACTTAGGATAATATTTGTCTGTTTAATACTGCAATTTAGGTATCTCTTGTTAATATTTCTGTTATAGAACTTGTCCTCCCTGTTTTTTAGGGAGAGAAAATGAGAACTATCTTATAACAAGAGATAGGATCAAATCAGTTGGGATGGGACCAGATATCCACATCACTTCCATTAGTTTTATGATGTTTGAATGTTTTTATCAAAGTGTATATGAAAGTATCTTAGTATTCATTATCCATGAGATCCAGTAAGAAAGGAGGCAAATTCTAAGAACTGGTTTTCTATAGCTACTATTACATCAGTCACTTAAACTTTTCTTATGATGTTTTATGTATTTTTTATCTTCATCTTCTTTCCTTTATCACCTCCTAAAATAAACCAGCCAGACCGAAGGGACTAGCTCTTTGTTACTCTGTTAGGTTATTTGCTCAATCCAGTAATGATAATAGTTATTGTCAACATGTCATGTCTAACCAGCATCGTACTAAAGTGCTTGTTTAAGAAGGTAGAGCATTATTTGCCTTAAGTTACGTAGCAGTGAAACTAGGGCAGCTGTCACACTGTAATTTAGTATCTTCACCCATGTGTAGTTGTAACTAAAGTTAAATGTCTTTAACTTTATGTTAAATGTCCCTCCCTGTTTCTGGGACTTGTCATATAGCATTTTTTTCTTTAAGTTGCCCCTGGTCTATACTTGCTCTTCTGCAAGTCACCGGGACGCCCGTGTTGCCCATCTGCACCGTGTGGCAGACTCAGGGAAGAGCAACTCCTCCATTCCCTCCATCCTGAGTTGGTTCTGGAACCTGAGCTGGGGAGTTTTAGACTTAGTGAAGTTACACTTGGCCTTTGTTGAATGATTTGGGGTAAGTTATGCTTGCAGTGAGTGTAGCATAGGCACTGGCTTCTGCTTCATGTACGACCCTTTGCTTCTACTGCTGAGGGAGAACTTGGAGCAGCCCCATCTGTCCTAGGAGACAGTGTTGCTCCCAAAAGTTGAGCCTGTGTTCTCTGGGATCTTCCTCCAGCCTCTTCTCTCCTGCATTTGGTCCCTTCCACTCTCTGCCCTTTACACTGGAAGCAGGTCCCTGCTCTGCTCCAGTCTTTCCTCAGGAGCACAAGAGTAAAGGCAGGGTGCAAATAGAGGGCTGTTATTACAGGTGAGGATAGAAGTAGCCAGAAGACTGGATGTGGGTAGGGTGATGTGGGTAGATGGACTGCTTCTCAGTCCCAAAGAACAACTAGGAAATAACCATCTTGCTTGTGTGGTTCCTTAATGTATTTTTATTTAGAAGTTTTGCAATTTCTGTGTGACATCTGCCTCTGTGACTGTTGCATGAACTGACTTAGCAGCAGCAATGTCGGTGCAGCCCAGTATGTGACTCTGGTCAGGTCCTAATCAGACGTGTAACATGCAGTGTGTTAATGAGGTTTAGTGCTCGAAGGACAAAGTGCTTGAGATTGCTGGAAGCTGTGAAGCTGACCTGAGTGTGAAAAATAGCTAAAGAGTAATTGGAGAAGAACTAATGCAAGCTTGTTTTTCTTTTCTTTTTTTTTTTTCTTCCATTTTGAAATCAGCAAGTGGCTCGATGGATTCGTGCTTGATGATCTGGAGCATGAGACCTCAGATGAGAGCCTATCGCTTCATGGGCCACAAAGATGCAGTGATGTGTGTTCAGTTTTCACCCTCTGGTCACCTCGTGGCTTCAGGCTCTAGAGATAAAACAGTTCGTTTATGGGTTCCCAGTGTGTAAGTATATGTTATGTTTAACTATGGCTTGAGATTTCTCCCTGTTTCTTGATAGCAGTTCTCCACGTCTGGAATTGGAAGTTCTTTAAAGGAGAGGTAACTTGGTCTTGAACAAGAGTTGAAAAAGAACTAAAATCCTTTGCGATACTAACTTTCACTAATATAAGGACCAATTTAATCTAACTTAGCAACAGCTGTTTAATGCTTCTTCCCCTCCCTTCCTTGTCTGTTGTCTTAGCAAATTGCAAGAGTTTGGTTGGCTTAATGAATTAATGCTAAGTCCTTGGTAATCGTTAGCTGAAGGGTCTTGTAAATGGTATTGTTCCAGTCCACATTGTTGTGTTTTGCACCATATATCTTCAGCAAGGAACATTTAATTGAAATACAAAGCAGTCAGAAGAGAGCTCCAAAAAAAGACACAAAAGTTAGTAGCCTGGCTCTTGAGCGTATTCTGCTTGAGAAAGTTATGTCTGTGTTGAGAAATCACATTTTCAAGCAATGTCTCTATCAGTCTATAAAGAGAAGCATTTGAAGAAAAGATTCCTAAGCTGCTTAAATGGCATTTGTTACCCATTCCTGGAATTGCTGAGACTTGAGAGGCAGTGCAGTGAAGGAACTGAAAGCCTGTGGTGCATCACGTTAGTTCCTGCTAGAACAAGTGCAGGCCCAAGTTACAAAGGGACAGAAAGGCTCTCCCTGGTGTTTGCAGAAGAGCAAGCTCAAGTTTGCAAGAGTGACCTGTACATAGCCCATTTGGGGGGCAGGATTTGGTTTCTGAATGCTCTGAGATCTTGCAGTCCCTTTCAAGGGCAGCAAGTTAATGCCATCTCGTGTGGGGATTTCTCTTTTGGAGTTCTGTGTTTTTACAAGCCATGTTGACACATTTTTGTCATTTTCTGTTTCTGCTACAAATGTTTTGCAGAATTGGGGATGTCCTGTGTTTTTTGACAAAAAGAAAACTTCCCTTAGAAGCAGCTTCTTATGTTCTTTGCCTTCTGGCAAATAATTAAATTAAATGGAACTAGGCAAATCTGACCTTTCTTTTGAAAAGGGAGGCAATGTTGTTAGGAGGTATGAAGTGCTTAATTTTCTGCTTTTAGAGCTTCTGTAGTCATGTAGAATTCAATATGTAATGAGAGACTCTGGTTTTGCAGCAGCCTCACTGTAAAGCTTGGCTGGTGATTGCTCATGAGAAAGGGACCAAACCACGAAGTGACTCTTGGTCCGAAATTCATCTACTGGATATTGAAATCCATTACATCCTGTGGTGCATCTGTTTATTTGGAAATGTTGGACAAAGAATTAGTAATACTTTTCCAGATAGTGTTTTTTTTATGTTGCCCAGATTAGCATTTTTGCCTCTTTACGGGTCATTTCGTTTATTTCAAGTTGTATTGGGCTCCAGCAGCTGAATAGATCGTTTCAGCTGTTTGTTCTGAACAAACTCATGGAGCTATATGGACTTGAATATCTTGTTTCCTAATGTAAGCATACAGATTTCCAATAGAATAGTTGCTGATAGTATAGATCAGCATACAGAAATGTAATGTTTTCATGTACAAAGTGTCTTTGCTGTCTAGTTCTGCAGTTTCAACATATCTTTTTTGTTCTGAACAGCAAAGGAGAATCCACCGTGTTCAAGGCTCACACAGGAACAGTCAGGAGTGTTCATTTCTCCAGCGATGGCCAGTCCTTGGTTACAGCTTCTGATGATAAAACCATCAAAGTGTGGACAGTTCACAGACAGAAGTTTCTATTCTCACTTAGTCAACACATAAACTGGGTTCGCTGTGCCAAGTAAGTACAGTTTGCTGACAAGTAGGAGTGATTTGTCATTTGAAGTCAAACGTGATGGTGAATTTGTGTAATGTAACTACTTAGACTAATTCAGATGTCCTTGTTGCCTGAAATACATTGCTAAGTGCAGAGATCCCTCAGTTAATAGTTATGTAGCCATTTTGTATTTCTTTAATGATCTTTTCTAAAGCACACTTTCCTGCTTAGATATTTGATCCTTTTTTGGTTAATTGAGAATTTAATATATCAAAATTGCTGCAGAAGCCACAGAGAAGCCCTATACGATCTCACTGTGGTTACTGCCAGGCTTGTTGTGCCTCTCTTGAAAAGTGATTATCTGTGCTTATTGCCTTCCTTTATATTGAGAAGGAGGACTTATGAGAATGTGAAGATAATCATCTGCAAGCATTTTGATATGTGAAGTTACTCATTGTAGACATTTGCAAGGACTGCCTAATGATGGTCTTTGGTTATTCTAGCAATGAACAGAGTGCATAAAATACTGGAATTGCTGCCAAATTGAAGCATTTTATTCCTGTCAGCTCTGTCTTAAAAACTTGATTTTCAAGTATTCATCTCAGATTTCTGAGGAAATTTTATGTATGTGTGTGTTTAGAGTAAAGACACGTTTTTTCTTAGATGATCAAAATTTAGGTCTCCTGAGAGTTGCAGTGGTCTCTGGTGTCCTCTTGCGTATGGAAGTTTAAGATGGGAGCTTAATACCTTCTTTTGAGGCACTAAAGTGATGCAACTTATCCTGCTTTTGCTGCTCTCTTGGCAGTAATTATTGTTCTGAATACTTTTGGCAAACACAGGAATTTTGAATCAGGGTATTGAAACGACTTGAGAAGCACTTAGTGGTATGTTAAGAGATCTTAAGTGAGACTGAAGACTTCTGTGAGGGTCATGTAATGCATTTGTAGACTTAGGATAGTTTGAGGCCTTACATGTTGTTTTCTTCCTCAATCTATGGCAATTGTAGTCACACTGAAAGCAGTGTGATTGTTGGAAGAGTGAGGTTTGTTTCCTGGCGTGATTTGACAGTTTTCCAAATCCATTTGACCCACTGCACTTTTTGTTGGGCAGTTTTTGAGCGCTGTAACTTTTGTCTTAGGTTCTCTCCTGACGGACGACTAATAGTGTCAGCCAGTGATGACAAAACTGTGAAGCTGTGGGATAAAACGAGCAGAGAATGTATACATTCCTTCTGTGAGCACGGTGGGTAAGTACCTGCCTGGTCGCAGCCCTGCTATCTTTTAAGTGACAAATTCTCTCTTAGAATTAGTTTGAGGTAGCAACAGATCAATGTGGGTTTTGTATGTGCTAATCTAGAAATACTATTAAGTGAAAATCATGTATTATGTACATTTTAACACTTGAAAATGTTGTAACAGTTGGACCCATCAAGCTTCAGGAGTTTTTAATCTACAACTCTTACAATTGTAAAGTAAATCTTTCAAGATAGCTCTGTTTAGATATGATCCTACGTTCTGCTTAGTGTTCTAAGCAAGGTCTTGAAAG
>JAVCKT010003484.1:6224-32671 GCA_032273925.1 Rhynchotus rufescens | reverse complement strand
AATAAAATAAAATAAAATAAAATAAAATAAAATAAAATAAAATAAAATAAAATAAAATAAAATAAAATAAAATACAGCTACGGGATGAGCTCCACAAAACTACCCTTAGGTCCATGCAAGGCAGAGTACTTTGGCTGCAAAGTAACCTGCCTCATGTGACTTCATGGTGTCTGGAGGGTAAAGCGATGCACATGAGCAATTACCCCAATAAACTGGTGAGCTCCAAGTTCACGCTCCGGCTGATACCAGGGCAATCAATTCATCTGTTCACATCCTGGTATGTGTTGCACCACACCGGAGCTATTTTTGTTGTCGGATGAGATATATTTTTCTGCTTCGCCTCAGCACTGATGTAACATCTCCTCTTAAGTGCCTTTTACATTAAGGCTTTAAACCCCACAGCTTCGGAAACTGCTTACGGTGGAAGTTTTCATTAAAATTAAATAAAGTATAACCAGGCTGTCAGGATCTATACCCTTATCGGAGCATCTGCACTGGGACAAGCCAAGAGCAGCTGTGTCCATCTCCTGCATAAACACCTCAACTGTGCCAGGTTCTCACGGGTTTTACTGAAAAAGCCCTGGAAACAGTTAATAGAAAAATAGTTATTTTTAATAGAAAATAGTTGGGTTTAGTTGATGAATTCGTCTTCAGTCTCAGCCTGCTCTTCTCCTTCTTAATTCCCCCACTAAAAAAGCTCCCTAAGAAAAACCTTTTGTCTTGACTTTGTGCCCCTATCAAAACAAATCAACCTTTTGCTTCCAAGGCCCTCAGGTACTGCTGCTACATCCAACCATAGCTAAAAAATTGCCTAGACAGACTTGCCTCAAGCATCCTGATTTATGTTTGGATTTATGATTGACTTCAGGAATTTATGTTTGGGTCACTGGGAAAAAAAAAAAAAAAAAAGGATGGAATATCAATATGGGGGCAGTGGTCAATTTTGAAAGGAAAAATATTTGTGTATTTGCCTGTAGAACTACCTCACAGACCATCTTTAAGGAAAAAAAATGTTATTCGGAAGTGGGTAAGAAAAGAAAAAGATAATTGAGGTAATGTGGATTTTTAAATATGGGAAAAAAAAGAGTCTGATCCTGACAACTAAACTTACAAATTATTAATACAAATGGCAAGAGACTGGATAGAGGCTATGGGGGGCGTTCTGTGGCTTTTATTGCAGGAACAGTGCTATTAAGGGCCTCTTCCAACCCCCAATCAAAAGTCACAAGTCGCTGTTCATTAAAAACGCTCGTTAACGCCGCTTGCCTTTGGCCAGGGGCGAGACCACTCGCGCACAGGCGGGATGCAGAGCAACGCACTGATGAACCTCACCCACATCTGCAGCACGGTGCGCCAGGTCTGCGCCAGCAGCTCCATTTCCCATAGAAACCAGAGCAAAGTGGAACAGCTGAGCATTACCCGGCAGCAAGCGCCTGCCAGCTACTCCATGTCCTCGATTCTTTTAAGTGCAGCACCTTAAACTCTTCCCTGAACAAGCCACGGCAATGCTCCCAGCACGGAGATGAGCAGGTCTTGGCAAGCACCTCGGGTTAAAAAGCTGCCCGGGTAGTAGCACGTTGCCCTGCAAGATGCAAGGTTAACAAACACCCCAATTATGCACAACGACCCTCACACAAACCTAAAGGATCAGCTTTCTCTGTCAGAATCCTTTCCCACCTGCTGAAGAAACTTTATATAATGCAAGAACCTGTTTCTCACAGCCACAGACCATCTTCTGAGTATTTCAGTGTGTTTTGGGCAGCACAACTGGAAATGGAAGGTGAAAAGGGGTGAATTCCTGCCTTCATGCCATCTAATGAAGTGTGAGCGGAGAGTTTTCCAACTACCACAAGTGTTATTGCAATTACAAGCCCGTGGGGGTTGTCATAAATTGTACTGCTGTGCTGTGGAGGAGCACACATTTGTGCCTGAAGAGCATCGGTCACTCCTGGTGGCTGCAGAAGCCTTAACTGCAATATTATCTTAGATATTTTCAGTCCTGGGACACCAATCTTAATATATGAACCATTTAGCTGTAACTGGAGCATAAATTACTCAATTTTCAAGAGTATCAATGATTCTACCAAGAAACCGAAGGTCCAGAAATTTCCCCCATGTCCACTTCAAAGGTAAGCGACAAGTTGCAGCCCTAAGAACCAACACAGATCTTCAGCATAAACCTTGGCATTGCTCAAATGTCAGCTAGACAAAATCAGGGTGCAACTTCAGTGATGAATGAGCAAAGACAAGAGTAACATTTTAAAAAATCGCTAGCAAATAGGCATGTGTTCCCAAGCACGAGTTCTTCTTAAAATACCAGTACAACCATCAAAAAAGAATTCACTGAAGTTAGCAAAAAGGAATTATTACAAGTATTCTGCAGACATTTTTAGATGCCCCAAAGAGGCAGCAGAAAGAAGACAGGAACTGTGCACGTTAGTAATTTGGGCTAGATCACTAAGATCTGCACTATGTGCCCCAGCTAGGTAGAACAACAGGACTGACCTCAACAGGTCTGCATTAGCCTGAGCTGATTTTTATCAGTTTCTATTTCATAGAAATGAAAGAGTCAGGGAAAAAAAAAAAAAAAAAAAAAGAAGTTGTATTAAGAAGTGAGTCAGCTGCCACACTATTGGTACCAAATATTTTTAGCAAGGAGGCAAGAATCTCACGGAAAGTTTGCTTGCATTTGCTCTTGCTAGGGTTAAAATTAACCTTTATAAAGCCGGGAGGGTGGGGAGAGCCTGCAGCACAGCCTTAGAGCTTCCTAACTAGTTCTTATGGCCACGAGTGATGGATGCCTTGAAGGCAAACAAAACAAAGACTCTGACATTAAGCAGCTTTTTCCACTGTATCCGACATGTTTAATTCCCAGCTGTACCAGGGCCAGATTTAACAGTTAACCACATCCTGCAGACAAAACGTCACTCACATTTCTGAAGTCCAGTGTTCATCTGCGTGTAAGAAAGAAGCTGAAAGGAGAGGTCACCTGGTCCTGGCAGACAGGCCAGCATGGCAGACAGGCACTAACACAACATGGGCCATTCACTCCTCTGCACACTGCAACAACAGAGAGACAATTCAAAGTTATAATACAAGGAGGAACACAGAAAAGAAAGAGGCAAAGGGCCACCTGGGTGGGTAAGGCCTGACCAAGCCAAGATGCACGGCCACTGCTGGGGCCCTTTCCACGCCGCCCTCGGCAACCTCCTGTCTGCAAGGGGAGTATCTGACCAAGTGGGACATCTGTATCTTGTAGATGAGGCACCTAGGGACACGGTTTAGCAGGATGGTGTTGAAGGGTTACATGCTCTAGGTGTCCCTGCTTGAGCAGGAAGGCTGGACTAGATGATCTCTAGAGGTCCCTTCCAACCTTGACCATTCTGTGGTTCACGGTTGGACTCGACGATCTCGAAGGTCTTTTCCAACCGTAATGATTCTATGACGTGCGTCATTAACACGCTTCAAAAATAACGTGTAACGAATTCCTTTCTCACTCTGCTGTTTGAGACGCAGAGGACAATCCATAACCATCCTCCAGAGTCAAAGACAGTTGTTAGGAATGGTAAAGACCCCACCAAGGTTCATTTTACTACATACTGAAATACATGGGCTATCTACCAGGTAGAGCCGAAGCAGGTTCACTGGAAAAATCCTGTCAACTGCTCTGTTACATTTAATAAAAAGGCACAGCATGCATAAATTGAAGGCCAAGTATGCAGCACTTTGCCTTGTGGCAAGATTAAGCTGCATGCTCCAGCTTGTAATTTCTGTGGCCCATTAGTGTGAAAGATGAATGGCTACAACTTCCTTTATTTTACACAAGCTGTCAGTTATCTGAGCAGCCCGCAGATAAACTGTAAGACGTGGCTCCTACATCAAGGAATTGCAGGGGCTCTTCCATCCTGCGTGCCGGGGGTTCAGAATTGATGGAATTAAACCTCGACACGAACGCAGGAAGCACTAAAGCATCCATATATATATGTATATATGTATATATATAAACACTGTGCAGCTAGCCTCAAATCCCATCATCAGCTTATGAACACAAGGTGGGGGCGAGGGGGATGTTTCCAGCGGCTAAAGCTACCCCTGGCTCCAAGTCTCCCAACATTACTGGGATTACAATCACAGGGAAATTTTGGCTGGAACGAGTCCTTTAGAGGTCATCCGGACCAACCCCCTACTCAAAACCCCTTTCCTGCAGCTCTTGGGACCTGCACAAGACATGGGTCACCACGAGCACTTGGGAAAGCTTTGGAAAATGAGGTGGTTTAAGCAAGCTGGAGAAATTAGTAGGCTTCTCCTCTTGCCTAGATTGCTGCAAGCATCAATGCCCATTACACAAGTGCTTTTGCTAGGATGCCTAAAGAACAACTTAGAAACAGTTCGGGACTTTGTACCCCTGAAACTGAGAACGCATCGAAGACGACAGAAATTACAGACCAGTTTAATTTTAGTCATTGTTTCACAAAGCCTAATTAAAACAACTGGAGAGGCTTTCAAAGATCGTACCAGGTGAAGCAGAAAGCTCGAGACTGACAAAGGAGCCAGGGCTGAAGAAACCCTGCAGAGGAGCCTTTCAAAGGAATCGTCCTGCTCAGCATTGCACAAAACCACGCGATGCTTTTCACCTTTAAGAGCCAATTACACCCCGGGCAGGAAAGTTAAGACTCCGTTCTGGAGAGCACAAGCGCCTTCGTATTTCTGCTGCAAAATCCAGAATGCTCCCAAAGCTGGTTTTGCTCTGCAGAGAGGTTTTGGAGCCTTTAGCTCCAAGCCTGATCTCAGATCATTGCCACAAGTCAGAATTCTCAAGGAAAATGGACACCAAAGAGAATGGATTTAAGGCTTACCCATATAGCAGCAATTACTCCTCATATACAACTGATTAGCTTTGGTGTTTACCTGTGTCTCCCAGTTCAGTATGCAAGAGGTGATCAAAGCAACCACCAAGAAACCTTGGGCAAATGCTCATTCATGAAAATGCCTGCATCTTCATGGAACAAATGCTCTCAGGCCAAGCTCTGTTGACCAAGCAAGCCAGGTGCCAGTGTGACCAGCAATTACAAGTAGTTTTGGACCCCAAGAGCCAGCTTGGTAACCCTGAGCTATTGTTCACCGGCCTCATTCACATTATCCCTTGCAATTAACAGCTCGTCAGAGAGTTGAGGGAGAATCCAAGCAGCTGATCCCACCGGGCAGCTGGACCCCACAACAGAATTACTTCACAGTCATTCTTCATCTAATCACCAGGCCACAGGAACTATTTGCATTGCCAGAAGTCCCACATTCATGGCTGTAAGATCTCCAAGCCTAAACCTGGGTTTTCTCTTTACATTCTGTAAGAGGGGGAGCTCGCTCAGTCTCTTTGGAGGTATTCAGAAACAAACGCTGATGTCCTGACACATTCACAACTTAAAGCGCTTGCTCTAGGGACAGAAAAGCTGCTTGTCCTTTACAGTTGAGCTTTATTCACGACTGTAAGGATGTTGCATTCAGTGAAATCACTGCAAACATTCTGTGGGTAGCAGGTTCTTACCCAAATTATGCTCAGCAAGACCCAAAAGACAAGACAAGAATCCAACTCCTTTTCATCAGGAGACAACAACACTGAAGTTGCCAGAGCTTTACCTGAGTAAGCAGCACAAACACTAAGAGTCAGCAGGAAAAAAACCATTGCTTTTTCCTTTTCTTCTCCTTTCACCAGCTCCGGAAGACCCGCAAAACCAAGACCTAGTTCTCAGTGAAAAGCAGACAGACCAAATTAAGAGCCTTAACTGTACTCCCAAAATCATCAGATCAGAGCTTTACCAAATTCAGCCTTTCCTGAGGTCTGATGCCAGTCCGGGACTGCATTACATCACTGCATGGCCAAAAAGAGCCATGCGTGCCTAAAATACTACTGAACCCAGGACTGCTTTGTGTGCAGACCTAGAAGAGCAAAAAACAACTGTGCAGCACAGCAATAAAGGTGCTCTTGGGCTGAACAAGCAGCATTTCCTACCGTAAGAGCTGCCGGGTTTGCTCACCTGCTCGGTCCTCAGCATTCATTAGAGTGGGAACATCGTGACTCGTGTGCATAAAGTGCCACCGGTGCCACTCAGGTCGCAATAAACAGCTTAATGACACATTACGAGAGAGAACAAGTGGCTAAGAGTGGTCACGGCTTTCAACGGAGAAGAGCCAGGCTTCATGATAAGACAGCCCCATTTCCTGGAAGGTCAAAACATATATTTACAGAAGTCAGAATTCTGCTTTATCTCTGATATGGAGGGTAGTATTTCAGATAGAGCCATAAAGTGGAGTTGTTCCCCCAGGCGGATAATCATTTTGGGCAATGCCAAAGGTTTATAAAAGACTGGGGTGACGATAATAATTTTCAAGGAAGTATGTGACTTACAAAAATTATTTTAAGTGGAAGCATAAAATGATTCCCTTAGCCTGATTCGCAATAATCAAATTGGCATCATCTAGGTCACTGCTAAGCATTAAAAAAAGAAATTTGGACTTATATAGAAACAGAAATGCTGACCATAATGCTATCTCTGAATTCCTTATTATAATTAATATCCTGTTCCAATTTTTGTTCTCTATAAAATTAGCATAGCTTTCCCAAACCTTTTATCACAGTCTTTGCAAACAAGTGCTTTTTTACTATCTTTACAAATAAATCATTACTTCTGATTAGAAATTACCAGTTATTCCCTGTAAGATATGCAGCACCTGGTTTCTTTTTTTCCTGTCCTGAATGATCTTCAGCATGAACTAATGCAGCAGATTCAGAGAAATCATACGGTTAAAATGAATTAAAATCCTCTGCACTAACCATATGTGGGATTAAGGTAAGCACTAGATTGTTGTTCCACACAGCCTCGGGTCAACAGCTCGGACTCCAGGCACGGCAGCCGCTCGCCCCGTCCTCCTCGTCAGCGTTCGCTTTTATTGCTCCTAATTAGTCCGGAGCAGCAGGTAAAACTGAACCCGGCGCATGGAGAATTCTCACTGGGACGGACTTGGCTTCGTGGCTGCGACTTGTGTGGGCACCAGCACCTGCAAAGCCCCGCGGGGCCGCCCAAGGGATAGTCCTGGCTCAGAGCTTGGGCTCCTCCTGCCTCCTGGCTACTGCCGGCCTCCAACCCCAGCAGCCTCAACCCGGAGGCCAAGGCACCCAGCAGCGCGGGGCGCCTCCGAAACCGTCATTAATTTGCTGTTCTACTAGACGGGCAAATTAAGTTTTATTGCTTTCTGACATGATTCTGTGTGCCACCAAATGCAGCGTAATGAGCTCTGTCTGGAGTACGAGAAGTTTGGAAATGCACAGGAAAAAAAAAAAGGGCATTTCTAGAGAAAAGCAATCGTTCGAATAAATAAATAAATGGCCCTCTCTGAAGCAATTTTAATCTTATCTGGCTGTAGGATATAATCTAATAGCACAGGTACTGCAGGACCCGCTACAAAAGGGTTAGTTTGTTTAGGTGCAGAAGTAATTTTTTTTTTCTCCTAAGATTTAGTGCTATTGAATCAAAACATGTTAAATGTAATAGGGATTTATAGTGCTTGGCTTGGGGATAATTACAAATCCCTCCATTTGTTGTGTTCTGCCTTACCTTCTCCGTGTATTTTTTTGCTCTTGGCAGCACTGTGCATCCTGCACGGATTTTCCAAGATACCAGGTCAAGGGGGAGGACTCCAAAATTCACCTTTACCCACAGCCTAGAAAAACCCTCCCTGCACACCTAGGAAACAGATTTAGCTAAATATGATCATCTGCATTAAATACATTTCCTAAAAATTGTGTGTTATTTTCCGGCTGATATCAAAGATTTAATATTGTCTCTGCCAGACCAAACACTCCCCAGACCAAGGGAGACTTTTGCAACCCGTAGTAAGTCCGAGATGCAGAGCAACCCGATACAGCAGGGTAACTTTTAATACTCTAACACAAGTTTTATCATTATATAAACGGACCACACAGTCAGAGTGACTGCCAAGTGTTTAAATACAGCAGTGGCTGAAACTCTTGGGAGGCCTTAAGGGCTGAGCACAAAGAAAACGCTCCCCACCAGCCATCCCTGGCCAGCGAGATATGGAAAAGGGAGCTGGTTTAGACGAAAGCAAGCTGGTGAAGTCTAAAGTTAGATTCATGGAAGTAAACACGCATGGTTGAAATTCCAAGATTAACTGCAGCCTCCTTCACAAAGCTCCGGGATGAGAGGAAGCAGGAGCAGCTTCCCACACAAAAGAAAAGCTCCCAACTATTCCAAGTTTCCAGCACCCTGGGGTCCCGTAAGCCGTGCGAGGGTTGTTAAGCACTTCTGGCTGACTGATGTGCTTCACTTCTCCTTATTATCCAGCGGGCAACCACGTGAAATTCCGTAATCATTGGACGGCACCTATGGCAAACCCCAACCACGCGCTACGCATTCCGAGTTCAGCATATAGAAATGCTGCAAACAAAAACAAAACCTAACGAGGGTTGTAAAGTTGCCCTGGTACAAATGTTTATAGGAGCTTGCCAGGAAACATAATTGAATCCGGGCCAATTTTCATGCTCCAAGGGAAACTCAGTGTCTCATTTACCCCCCGGCAGGCTGCTCAAGACCAAATGAGACTCATTCCTTTTCCCTCTCCCAAAGTAACCTAAAATCTAGGGCTTTTTTAAAATGTTAATGTCAAGTGCACATGCTGAACCTCCTGCCTACCTCAGCATCCAGTATCATTTCTCCAGTCATGTCTTGCTTGATAGGGGAACAGTGCTGGGCTGACGGTGCTGATTGATCTTGCAGGCAACCTGGTCTTCTCTAGCCTTTTAACACTCTCTTTTTGGAGGCATTTACCTGAATCTCCACTTGTGTAGGACTGCTGGAAAGCAGAGAGAAACCTGACTGTTTCCTATAAAAAATTACTAAGCCGGTGCCGCATTCATCACCGGTTGGTATCGCATCCTTTAATGCTTTATAAATGGAAAGCTGCAAAATAATGTGCGGAGAGGTAGTCTTCTGAAATGGCAATAAATCACAATAGCCTCGAGTGCATTTGGGGGTAAATAAATAGGAGCACGGAACAATAGAAAGTGGCCTTTTGTATGGAGCAAAGTGCCCTGTCAGCACCTACCCGCGCAGGTCCCTTCGGCGGGGTGAGATCACACGGACCCTTTGGAGCTCCCTGCAACAGTTCCCATCAAAATCAATTTTTGTTTCCCGCAGTTTAATTAACTATGATTTTGCTTGTAAACCGTTTCACCTTCTAGTCTGACCTCCATTTATAACGTTACTCAGGCAACAAAATTAAACAGTTTGGACCGAAGGCAAAGAGAATTCGAATGCATGGGCTGCTTTCCGGGAGGGATTGGGCAGCTCCGCGCTTTTCCCCCAGCCAGGACAACAATCCCAACAAGGAACAACCTGGCAAAGCTTCAGGGTAACAGAACTTACATAGAATATTGTTCCTACCACACTCCCTATACCCAAAGGCTACTGCCAAAGGCCCTTGCTTAGCTATTTTATGCAGAATTTAATGCAGTAAGAAAAAAAAAAAAGCCAAAGCTGCAGCTCTCAGCTCAAATATAGGCACGCACCATACGTGACATGAGGTCCATCAAAGCCACGCTCTGGATAAAGCGGCCACAAGCTCAAGGTTAGGATCTTGGGGCTTAAAAAGCCTTGTTTAGGTTGGTCCTGAAAGATATTTTTTAAACAGAGTTCTACACATCTGCTGAGGAGCCAAACAGTTGGCGTTAATTGTAAGATGGATTTTTACATTGCTTCTGACCTTTCGTCTAATTGAGGCCTAAAGAAGGGGGAAAAAAATAGGAAAAGCTATACGTCACTTCAGTTATTAAAATCCATCAAGCGCAGCCTTTAGCCTTGGGATAACCACAGCCAAAAAATTGACTTGCAAGTAATTATCACCGCTATCTGCAATAAAAGTTAATTGGACATAATTGAACTAAAGCCCTAATCTGAATGAAGCTGTTGCTGGCAAGGAGCCTGCTCCTGCCTGCACTTTGCAAATGAAACTGCTAGCAGTAAAATGGACAAACACGGAGCTGCCCGCTGCAAATCACTGCGATTCTGCAGAACAGCCAGTTAGCGGGGCCAAAATAAAGCCATTAACGGGGCCTGTCCTCACTAAATAGTCCCCTTAACAATAACCAAACCCCAGCAAGGTGCAGAGTTTGGCAAACAAGTTTGGGTTTTACTGACCTGGCAATTATGCGGGCGGAAACATAATGTTCACGGCGCAGAACGATGCTCCATGAACCCCAAACACCGCGAGCATGGGAACAAATAATGCACTTTTTGAGTAGGCAAAGATACTAATTCAAAAGCTTTTCAATGGTGATAATTTAGCACCTTCATAAAGTTCAATAGCCTTTCCTGTTCTGGGACTGGCTGCTTTCATCTCCACAGACAGACAATTAGCTGCTTTTTGTACTCAGCCCGTGCAGGTGGTTGGGGGAAGGGAGCGTTAAACTCAATTCCTGCTGATTCGCCCATTTATATTTTGCATTTTTGTTAACTAACAGACCAGAAAACGGTCGTCAGCCCCTCTGCGACTTCAGAACTTCCTTCCAATTTTAATTATTAACACTCTGCCCTTTGCCAAAGTGGATCAAAGCACTCTGCAAACATTACCAAAGCCACACAACCACTCTGAAACGGACAGAAACTGCCCAGCCCTCGTTTTCACAGACTTTTCATTTTTCTGCCCAAATTTACAACAGACAGCGGGTCTCATGATTAAGGAGCTAGCCTATGATGGAGGAGACCAAGTGAAATATCTGGCTCACCACAAATTCCTGACATAATCTCGGGTAAGACACTTAATCACTCGAGGCCACAGTTGCTCCTTCTTTACCGGATAGCCCTGGCTGACAGTTTTGAAGAATCCTGCGAAGATAAATTAAAAACTGCAGAGCATTCAATACCACCTTGACTGATCGCATGGCGCACACAAGGTCAAAATCCTGCAAGCAGCTTAAGGGAGCACTGGAAACAGAGCACGATTCATATTAAATAAATTCCATTTATTTATTGCCATCCCTTTTCCTTTTTTTTTTTTTGATTTCAAAACAGAGCAGAATTCCTTATTTCAAGCAAGCTGAGCTGGAAGAGAGAACTAGTGATATAAATTCCCTGTCATGACCCAAATCAGTGGCTTATTTTACTTTATTCAAAGCCGTCCCCTCTTATTAAGCCTATTTTTAGAGTTAACTCCCGATTTTGAAATGTGGCAGGAGCTGATAGACAACATGGACCTAAGTAGGTCTTGCCAGGTGTTTCAACCCTCTTCTAAGGCAAGATGCAGAAAAGACAAATCGGAGTGGCTCGCAGGGCTCGCCAAAGCTTCAAAGGGGGAATTTCTGGCTGTGCTTGAGCCTCATATGTTAGTGGTCAGTTATGAGAGAGATGAGACCCTGCTTGGACCATGGGCACTTCAGAAAGAAATAGGAAATTCTTGTTGTATTCAGAAGTGACCTGAAGAGCTTTTCCCTGCCACCCCTGAATTTTCACTGTATTAAAGCACACTGACCTTTAAGCATTTTTCTTTCTCCTTTCATACAGTAACTTCGAACTCCGAGGTTTTTAATCCTGGATGGCTGGGTAATGGAGGTGAAGAGACAGCCTGGGATATTATCTTAGTTACGTTTCACAGCGCATAAATCTGCGCCATCATTTAGGAGAGGAAGCAGAGGATGCTACAGTTAACAACCTGCAGCAGCTAAGATCACAGGACAGGTAAATATAGCACAGGCATCAAAGTCACAATTTCCCAGGATATTCAGATTCTCAAAATGCAACACAGACTCCACTAGTTACCGAAATAATCACAAAGATAACACTTTCTTCAACAAGATACTGGAAAGAGCAAATAAGCATTCCGTCCTCAGAAATACTCTTTATTTTCAGCATTAACTAAAATCACTTTCAAAATACTCTTTATTTTCAGCATAAACTAAAATCACTTTCTACGTACTCCGGCTGCATCCATAACGTCACAGCAGCTATGATGAAAGACAAGGTGGTTACTTACAAATAAGAGTGAGTTTTTATGAGAACATGAAAGTATGAAGGCTGGTAAAGTGAAATTCCATCCAAAGCCACCCCAAAACAGCCCATTATGAGGTTACAGGATGCTGCTCACACAGAGGAACCACACATTTCCCCCAGCAAAGCCCTTCGTCATCCTCACAGAGAACTTCCTCCTGCCCTTAAGTGATAAGAGAACAAAATGCACGTTGAGACTCTCCCCAGAGTAGAGAGAACCCCAATCCAACCGTGACTGTGTCAGGGTTACGTGCAGCTCTCCTACGAGCTAGAGGTTTTAATGTGGGACTTTATATTACCACCAAGGCCACGCGTGAGCCGGGTGTTTCCTCATCCCGCTTGCAGCCAGAATCCACAAGTCCTCGCTCAGCTCCTGGACCACGGGCCTTCCCGACCTGGAAATGAAGCTTTCCTTGCACTGCCACAAACAGGGGATTTTGTCCAAGGAAACACGTGCTATTCCCCTCTCCAGTGGCACCTTTGCAGAGATCACCAGCATCATCATCGCTCATTGCACCCTTCCTATAAAAGCCCAGAACTGCGATCATGACTTACAGAAATCCTTGTGGCTGAATCTGACAGAAGAATGACAGGTTTTCCTTTTAAAATCTCATTAGAAGTTACAGAATACGGGAGTTCCCCAAGGAGGAAAGAAGCTATCTTCCTTTGTTTCTTGCGAGCTGATTTCTTTTTTTTAAAAAAAAAGTGCTTTCAGAGCTAACTTGGAATGAATTTTATCTATATGCGAGACACAGACAACAAGCCAGACAGTTGTTAGATACTGGGAAATATGTTTCGAGTCCTGTTTTAAAAATAGATTCCACAGAAAATGAGAAATATTTGCAAATGAGGATTAGGCAGAATGCATTATACTTCATACAAATACGTGAATTCAGTTTTGTTTAAGAGAAACTGTGACTCAGTCTTATCAGAACAGGTGTTATTGTGCTTTTTGCACATTTAAAGCCAGCCATACGCAGGGTGTGAATTCCATTTTTTTGGGTTATGTACGTGTACCATTCTGACCTGTACAATTACAGTGTTAGTTGATTTTTTTAGTATTTAGCTATCTTGACACTGGATTAAGGTCTCACCTACAGTGGAACTGTAGCAATTTATTTACAAAGGGGATTTTTACTTAAGCTGCAAAATTGAGATCTGAGTCTGGTTCCTTGCAGTGCTACAGCTTCCCGCCAGGCCCTGAACACGTCAACCCTTAGATCCATAGTTCATTATTTAAAAGCTCTGGTTTCTTTAGTTGGAGACACTGAGAGGGCTACCGTAAAGATACAAAACGCTCCGAGAACCCCAAACAGGAGCTGCAATACAAATATAAAACACTTACCAGCAAAAAATGCAAAGCAGGTGAATGCAAAAGAGACGGGCCAGAAGCTGCTATTCTTGGTGGAAAGCATCTTTCTACCAGCCTTTATAAGAAGGTTTCACTGCTGACAGTTCAAAACAGCCACAGGGAGGCCAAGAGGAGCGTGCAAGACCTTTCCAAAAGCTCTGCACACCACAAGAGCCAGGGAGTTCAGTCTGCAGGGCGAGTAAAGCAAATTCCCGGGCAAGCTCCCTCTTTCAGCAGCCACAGGACACGTTCACAGAAGATTTCCTATTTCACAAGAACATTTAACACAGCTGTGGTCGGAACGGTACTGCAGCCAAGGAGACGTCCCTTTGTATGGCAAACACAACCTGGCTGGGTGGGTGGGTGGAAAACAGGGACAGATATCGCTCCAGCAGCGTCTGCAGCGGCACCTCTGCTGCAGGTAGAGCACAAACAAACTTGCAATTACACCTTCGAGCTCCCCAAACCCTGCCTTGTAAAAGCCACGAGCAGTTTTGACATCCGCTCTACATTGCAGAGCAAAAGGCAGCAGAAACCTTTAAAGATCCTGGTCTCTGCAAGTCTCTGGTCAAGCAAACCCTCAAAAAGAAGCAAGCCACTCAGGCAAGCCCCACACCACTGCTTGATTTTCATTTCAGACAATTCATCCTTCCAACCGTGAGTAACCAGGCTAGCAGCTAAAGTCAATATATTTAAAAAGTGCATTTTCAACCTTCAATTAACTGCGTTAATACTGTTTTTAACTATTTGATTGATAAATGCTCTCCAGAAGCTGTAATTAATGTGTTTTTTCTTGGAACACATACTAGCCCCCTCGGCACTCAGACATTTAATGAAAAGTCATTTATCAGCGTGCTCTGAATAGCTGCATCTGACTCCTTAATGCACACCGAAACATGCACTTGGCTTAAAGCACTGCTCGGAAAACGTAATGCACACCACAAAATTGAAAATGCCATCAGATAGGATTCTGATTTTGATACAGATGACAGCAAGCAGAGCTCATCTAGCAAGACACAGCAAACGATCTATGGCTTAGCTGGGATTCTCTGCCCTGCCATGCAGTCCGGCAGATATCCTGTTTGTATCTGATATCCAGACATGTTTTTGCAGAAGTGAAGGTAGGGCTGTGGTTTTTGGGCACTGGACGATGCTCTCGATTCTGCTGGGAGCCTTCACACCTCGGCTCGCTCCGGAGCACTCCGGGAGGCAGCGTCTCCACAGTTCAATCCGGACGTGTGTCCAGCTGCTCATAAAGCAGACAAAAATCAAGTGCTTAGGAGCGTCTAAATGCTAATTTTTCAAGTTGAATATTGCTTTGGTCGTTGACATATGGGAAAAAAAAAAAAAAGCATTTGGGAGGAAAGGCTTGACACCACAGAGCATTTCATGGTGGTATTAACTGCTAGGAGATTAACCAACCTTTAGTGGATAACTCAAAGCCTAAAATCTAAAGTCACATTCCTGGAATTACGGGTTACGAATATCCAATGCAGCAATTGTTCTGTATCCCATGTGTTGGCTTGAATTTCGGGATTACACATCCCCATTGCACACGTAAACCTGCTTCCCATTTCCGCAGCGCCTCCCTCTCTTCCATTTGCCTTTTGATGCAGATAAAAGCAAGTGCAGACTGTAACTGCTGATACAGAAAGGTGCAAAACACACTGCTGCTTTGCACTAAAAAAAGGAAGTATTCGGGTCCAGGCTGCTGGAGCATATCAAGAGACTGGAATTTGGAATTACAAACCTAGAAACTCAAAAGCAATGCTTTTCTATTTGATCTCATCAAAGCAATTAGCAAAGGAAAAAGCAAACAGAAAGAAATTGCATCCTACAGCCTAAAGTCTAACTGCCTCACATATAATGCGGGACCAGCTGATCTCATGCAAACATCAATAAAGAGAGAAAATAAAGAGGGAAAGTCACTCGAGCTCTGAATACACTGTCACCACAGACGGCTGCTTCAGGGTCTGCCAAAGAGTAACAGGAACCCATTTGGGAGGAAGAAAGCCACAGGAAGCACGTACCCAGTGCTGCAGCCAAGGGCACATATTTTAAGTCTCCAGTGAAGAGCAGAGGAGTAAGCTGCTGCCAAACGAGCAAAAACATCCAAAACACAATGGCTATTTCAGTAAATAACTTACTACTCCCCCTGTGATGCTGCTCCATGGATCCGGCTGTGAGATTCTGGTAAACTGGGAGTCTTTTGGAGGAGCCCTGAGGGTGCCAGAGCCCTGGGACAGGGTGCACAGGGAGGCTGTGGAGGCTTCTTCTCCGGAGATCGTCCAAACCCGCCTGGATGCCGCCCTGTGCCACCTGCTCTGGGTGTTCGGTTTGGACTAGATGATCTCCAGGAGTCCCTTCTAACTTCAACCATCCTGGGATTCTGTGTGAAAAGTGACTAAAAGGCAATTTCCCAGGAATGGGGCATCCCCGCTAACACGTCTGCCCTGGGAGAATGAAGCTTTGCCAAAGTACAAGTGCAAGCAGAGGCAGAAGCCTTGTAGCACAGGAAGAAAAATGACACCTATAGAATCATGTTTTGTAATATAAAGGATTTTAAATATCTGCCAGGCTGCATGCTTGTGGAAATTTCTAACTATAGATAATGAACTATTTTAGATCAGCTCTAGGCTAAAACAATCTAGCTCTCTGCATATCACTAATACATCACCCAGAATCGCAACGATTTTTAAAATGTTTCCTTGTGAACAAAAAAAATTGGCAGCTGTCATTTTAACAAGCGGGGCTGACAACAGTCTTGCACGAGATGAAAAAGCTCTCCAGATGTTTATTTAAAATGAAATTCAGAACCAGCATAAACCAGATTTTAACACTTAATAACCCTTATGATAATTTTCATGAGAAAAAAACAGTAAAAAGGTTCCATCCTATCACTCTGAAACTCTTCAGGAATTTGTGCGACTAAAAAAGGTATCTTGAGAAGAAAGGATGAGAATCTGTGAATATAGAAGCGAGCACCAGCTCTTACTTCTAGATCTGCAGACCAAAATTCTAAGTACAAACAGCCCCACTATGAAACTTGATGGCTGGTTAAGGACATTGCTTGGTCTCGTGCCATCTATTTCGCTGGATGTCCAACACACATGCACTGGGTCATCACATATGAAGGAAGCCTTGGACCCACCTCACAAGATTGCTTCAAACTGCACTGAAAAAGTGCCTAAAAACCTCAGTCCTGAATCTTAAAATTCTTTTCATCTTGCCTTTTTTTTTGCCTTTTTTTTTTTCTTGAATGCCTCTTGATTGTGCAAGAGCAGAATATTCAGACGTCAATCGAGGCGCCTTGGCACTTGCGCTGACAATGCCTCTGGAAAGAAGAAAAGAGAAGGCAGATTTCCCAGCGCGAAGATGCTCCTCTGCAAGGAAAGCTGCTCTGCTGCAAGGGAGAGAAGTGAGGAGGGAAAGTCATAAAAGTGAGAACTTTTCCCAAGGTCACTTCGGGATGCTGAATACTCCCCATCTGTAAGGGAAAATGTAGATACCTGTGCAGCTACGCGTGTGCATTCACTAAGTGGCAACAGCAGCCCTCATTAAACCAAACTGCTTCTCAGCATGAAAGAAGGAAGTGGGAAAGACGATAGCAACCACTAAAGATAAGAAGAAAAGCAGTGGAGCCATCGCTGTAAGGGTTTTCTTTGCAGCAAAACACAGCCATGTGACGAGGAGAGAGTGTTCAGAGCCCCTGGATGACTCAGTATCAGGCTATCCCAGCTGCAAGGACAGACAACCAATGCTAACAGCTCCCAGCTTGCCAGAAAGAGGAGATTCTGTTTCCCCTCGGGCAGGGGCAGGCACCAGATCCCATCAGCAACAGGGGATTTGAAGACCCTGCTACCCTATAAGGTCCCCAGCACATTGCAGTTCCTTGGTGCTTTGCATTAGAGGCTGTTGACATGCGGCAGATCCTGCAGCCCAAAAGCATCATGAACTAAAAATCCTACCCACAAATATATCAGTTACAGCAGTGTGCTTAACAAAAATGTTTCTTGCCTGTTACAGCGATCTGAAAGACACTCTGGGCAAAATTTCAAGCTATGACAAAGTGATCGTATCACTTCTGTGCTGTACTCCCTACACAAGCCCCTGATTCAGCAGCATGTAATAAAATCTTCATTTGCATGAAAAGCACTCTCTGATCACAAAGTCGTCTTCTGTTCAACAGTCCTCTCGCTATCTGCGGTGCAAAGATGCAAGCGCCACTGCCATTTTGCTGGTGACTAAGTTGGGATATTCTGCATAAGCGTTATGAAAAAAAAGCTATATTTTAATACGATCTTTTACTAAGATTGTAGTATTTCTGAATAATGCAAACGCAGCATACATCCAAACTCTTGCAGTGCAAGTTCTGCAAAGTTCACATGCTGCACATTCGTATGCACTGTTAATAACTGTGCCACACAAAGCCCATTTCCTATCAATACACAGCGACCACGAGCAGCTCCAATATGTCTTTAGCAATTCAACACGTCCAGCCTTTTCCAGTTGGCGTTCAGTGTTTCGTGTCCTGTCACAGATGGCTTAAGGATGGTGCATCTCCAACTAAAGGAAGGTGAAGTCATGCAAAGAACAGCGTTTTTACTGCAGGGCGATGAATCTCTGTTGCAAAAAAGCAATAAAAACAAGTATGCTGTCATCTCTCTTTTCAAAGACCACTAAAGCTTTACCACGTTAGGTAACTTCTTCCTTTGCAGTGTATCGTGAGCTATATATTTATATATTTAGGTAATACATGTGCAATTAATTGGTTCTTTGTTGGTTCTGAGGGAGAAAGCCCACGAGACTGAAGTTTAGAGGCACTTTATATAACAACCCCATGCTCTCCCCCAACTGTTTAGTTTCAGCTTCGGGGTTTGTCGATGGGGTGAGTCCTCGTTTTCTGTCCTGGGGCAGGTAATGGCACCTCTCGCTTTCAACTGCTGAATTTAATCACACACACACACACACCCCTGCACATACACCCTCAAAAATCACACCGGACTCTGAGCCAAAGCCGGCAAAAATAAATACTTTCCAACAAGACAGCAGTGCGGTCCCCATTTAGAAATGTTTTCTTTCCCGCTAATCAAACGCCAAAGAGTTGGGCTAGATGCCATGGCTGATCCAGAAGAGGTGCTAATGATGCCACTGTCTCCTGTCCATCATGGAATATCTGCCCTAATCCAGGCCCACGAAATGATGGCCCGGTGACAAGAGGAGCTTCAAAGCGGGCCACTCGGCAGCACATGCAGCCTGAATTTTTCCACAGCTTTTCCAAGCTGCTTTGCTGGCAATTTCTGGCCTGTAGAGTTTGCAAGCGCGGAGTTGTGGCCCTCACAAAGAGCAGACCTGTAAATGACATCTTGAGGATTAAACTGATTGAGATGCAATTTGCCTAGCAACCATTCATTAAGCAGAGTTCAGAAACAGGCCAGCAATCTAGTCCTCCTCCTTATCTGAGCAGTAAACAGATAACGGTCTCTACTGTGTCCTCTATCCTCTGTTTCAGACTCACTGTAAACAGATTTTGCAGAAGTTCAGGCTCCTACAGTAAATCTTGGGGAACAATCCTGCTCTCTGAACACAGGGATTCTGTCTCATCAAGCGCCTTATGAGCTCTACAACTACAATAATACAAATCAATTTGCAAATGCATTTGCAGTACCCACGTCTCCAATATTTTCTCGCATGGAGAGAACTAAGAGCCTATCCCAATCATCAAAAAAAAAAGGAAAAAAAAATCTTAATCACACAACCATTGCCACTGCTATTCTGATCACTGCAAGAAAAAAAAAAAATCAATAAAAATCTTATTTCTTTCTTGCAACTTCCGAAAGAAATTGATTTGTACCTCTGAAATCTTTGATAAAGGTTCTCTCTGTCAGAGAAGAAAACAAATGTCCCATCCTCCCTCCTTTTGGATATTTTTGCTCATAAAATAAGCAAGTCGCCAGCTAAAATCAAACTGCCTATTGCAGCTTGAAGAATGACCTGAAAAGATCAGGTGAAATCATGATTTTGCATAATTGTTTCCCCACCTGACACATGTGATAATATCCTGTTCTGCTCCCAAGTTAAACAACGTAGATCAGCATGGACATATTTAAGACGCTCTACCTGAATGCCCTTCCTTTGGTGGACGGTTCTTCTGGGAAATCACTGTGACAAACAGCAGGCTATTACAATTAAATATGCAAGAAAGAAGAATTAAACTGACCATGAATAATTAATACCACATAATACGCCTTCGTAAGGCAAGTCTGGCTGAATATTCCCATAGATGTGTCTCTATCCAAGGCGCAGCAGAGCCGGGAGCTTGTGTGTCAGGAGAAAGTCTAAAACACTGCCTAACTTGGTGGCTCCTGCCCAATCCAAGCCTAAATTGTGACCATCTGTGCCTGCCTTCTACTAACTGCCTCTCCAAACTTGAGGAGAGGCTGAGGAGGCGCCGCGCTGCTCATCTACATTTGAGAGCTAGCAGCCTTCCCCAACGCTGCCCATTAAAAAGTAAAAGCAATTAGCTGACTTCCCAGTAGAGAGAAGAAAGCAAATATGACGCAACGCTCGCCTGCAAGATAATATCAGGCGGAGGCTGGGAGAAAGAAAAGAAAAAACAATTAAAAATGTTTGCAGGAGCGAAGGAATGCGGCTTTCCCAGAACCTATCTCAACGGGAAAGATATGATCAGCTCCCAGGACGGATCCTCCCGGTTCAAGTTCACCATTTGGAGGCTACAGAACATAAACTGCAGCAGAGCTGGAGCGGCTGTAAACTCTCGAGCACGGCCCTGCATTAGCAGCTTCTCATTAAAACGGTATTTTAAAATGCGCTTTTTCACTAATACAAACCGCCAAATCACTTCAATATTTGCTGAAGTCCTTATAAAACTGATGCTCAGCTCTAGGCACGTCCCTCTAGACACTGCCAGGTCCACCCTGAGCTAATTGACATACAGCACACACTTGTTTTATGCATTTAGCTG
Organism: Rhynchotus rufescens; assembly: GCA_032273925.1. NCBI lineage: Eukaryota > Metazoa > Chordata > Aves > Tinamiformes > Tinamidae > Rhynchotus > Rhynchotus rufescens. Next base: position 12,282 of record JAVCKT010003484.1, on the reverse strand, counting down.
GAAATGCAGTTCTCCAGAAGTTTCTACAACCAGCGTGGCACGCGCCGACTGCAAAGCACAACTTTTACAGACATGCACGTCAAATCCAAGCAGAATTTGTCATCATTAAAGCATATTAGGCCTTACTGCAGTGCTGAAGGTGACAATCCTACAGAAAGACATTTCTCCCTAGCTCCAAATCCCGCTCCATTTGAGCTGCCAAGCCAGACCCTGCTGGATAGAGCGTCTCCCCTTGCGCTCCAAAGGGAACACAAATCAGGAGTCGTTCTACATGGAGGAAAAGCCACGTTGGAAGGATGCAATATTAATTTTCTATTAAAAATCAATAGGATTAACTGAAATTCACAAGCCAGCAGGCACCGAGGCTGTTATACCGCCGACCTTATCATTGCCCGGAGGAGTGGGACGCAAGGGAGAAGACGGTGGGTGGCAGGATTTCTGCAGCAGCATTTTGAGCTGCCCTGCCACAGGCTTCAGGATCCCAATGGATAATGAGAGGCCTCGTCGCGACGGGGACAGGTGGGTTTCGGCAACACAGAGGCTTTAGTGACTTTAGAGCCAAGCTCTAGTGACTTTAGAGCTGGCGGTGCCTCCAGTCCTTCCATGGGCACCATGGAGCAAGGAGAGCGGCAGCTCCAGCACTTGGGTGCGGAGCCCCTGAGAGGATACCTGGATCTGAAAGCACCGGGAAGGCTGCGGTCCCGCTGAGCTCTTCCCGCCCTTCATCCTTGCTCGGCAAGCCCAAGGCCACGGTAGGACAGGGAGGAATGGATGCTCAGCGATGGATGCAGGAGCCTCCTCTTGCTCCGCTGCAAAAGAGTCTGGAGAAAGAAAAACATGGAATAGCAGGAGCCCCTCTCCAGCGGCTTTGGGAAGGGCTGCTCCTGGACAGAAACTGCTAGAAGAGGTAGGGCAGCTCATCCATAAAGAGCTCATCCTGGTGCAAATCCCAGCGTCTTCCCACTCGTGATCCAGGCTCCTGAGTACCGGCTCTGATCTCCGCTCATTTGCATGGACGTCCCTTTCCGACCGCCAGGATTAATCACCTTGCCACTAAGCATCCTGCAAATATTCCGAGTTTACATAAGAGAAGTTTGACCTTCAGTCACTATTAATGCTAACAGAATAGAAAAAAATTAACCACAGTGTAATAAAAGAGTCTGGATCTGCATTGCTAATTACACAACAACACACGGAAATAGTTCCAAGCACCTCGCAGTGATAAAAGAGCAAATGGACTAGGGGATGCAAAGGCAAATGACATTGAGGATTTCAGACTTCAGGTAAATAAGGTGACATACTTAAGCTACGATAACAAAAGCGTTAATAATTAGAAAAACAGTCACCTTAAATTTTAAAATTTCATGATCTCTCGTACTTTTTAATGGCTTAGCCTACTTTTCCCAACCTAATTTGCATTATCAAAATAGGCCTCGTGCTGGGAAGCATTAAAAAGGCAGCCCCCCCATAGAGACAGGCTCCCTTTACCAAACAAGTCTGAAGGACTAATAAGTATTTAAAAAAAAAAAATGAAATACATTAATGTTGTTTAGCAAATATTTATTTAGCGTTAATGCAACTAGCAGAATTCCCTCTAATATGCACCATTAAAGCATCTTATAAAAGCATTTGATAAGAGAGTAAGGGAGCCACAAGTGCTCGTAGTGTCTCTCATGCCCTTCCAGAAGCTGAGGGGTCTCCCTCTGTTGCACTGCACCAACCTGTAATGCTTTTCATCCAAAATCACAAAGCGTTCTTCAATATTGAGCAGACAACAGGTCTCTGAGCCCTTGGAAGGTGCAGAGTGCCACAAAACAGGTGTATGGAGCAGCTGTGGGCAGAGCAGAGCACACCGAGCCTCGTGCACCTCCAAGGTCTGGAGAATGGAAATCAGGGTCCTTTTCCTCCTGCAATTCCATCTTGCTGAGAAAAGCAGCAACAGAGACAGAGTGAAAGGACTCTGACCATCAAATGCTAGTCCTGGGCATTCGTCACTGCACCGTAAATGAGAAACAAGAGGAAGCTGCACGTGATCAATGTTCATTTTGACACGTTTGGATGGTTGAAGGACAAGTTTGCTCTACACTTCTCAATTAATTCTATCTGCTGAAAAAACGGGCTTCTGTAATAGTGGTATAAATCTTGGTATTCTGCCTATATCGAAGATTCAGATTCTGATGCAAATATACGGCGCTTTATACAAATATCTGCTCTCTATATATTATCTTTTCTGTGCCATCTATGCAAAAGCAGTTAAGAGTTTTATCTAAGCCTCTGAAAGTAAAATAAGTCATTTTCTCCACATCTATGTGATCTTGACAGAAACAGACACTGCAAATCTGAGAGCTGACTAGGGAGAGCTTGTCTAGTTAGCAGAAATAAAAATACATCTGCATCAGCGCCTGATGTATTTTAAATAAAAAATAAAGGTAGTTGAAATAGTCTCAACCACCAAAGCCCCCCGACCCACAGGAGACAATAGACACACTGTCAAATTGTCAAAATAGAACTGAGATTGGCATTGTAATTTCCCTTAATAAGAAATGTCACAGTCAAGAGAGATACTTTAATTGTCACACATGATGAAAAGTACCTATTCAGTCTTCATTTGCTGTATTTAGCACTAGCACAATAGAGGACTGTGGGGCTGCAGAGGGTATTTTCTGATATCATTAGCATTTCAGCGTGTCCGTGCGCCACTGGATCATTAGGGATGAACTCGGCTCTCCGATGCTATACAATAAATATAGGTTTTCTTGTATGAACTGCTCCTAGTTCTAGGGCAGCATTTTCTCCAAGTATTTCGGCCCAAATGTCCCTGCTAAGTGGGGACCTCACAGTAATTACTGCATTCGGCAACTGGAAACTCGACTGCAAGAAATGCTGACCCTTTTTTAAGACAAAACAGCCCACGATTTGGAAAACGTTATTCCCAGAAGAACCGTCGCTTCTCTTTGAAAGGTAACAAAGGTTAGTAAATAAATTGCGCGTTCAAAAAGACTTGCAAATGAGAGAAATTCCTTTATTCCTGTCTAATACATCCTCCGAGAAGCAGTCATGTCTAAGGGCTCATACAAGATCACTGAGAACATTACAAGGCTTTATTTTCAGTTGCTGTAAATTTTAACATCTAACCTCACGGCTGTGAGACTGTAATGGAGTTTTATTTGGCAAGTCAAGCGGATTATGAAAAAAAAATTAAACACAAAACATTTTGAGAGCTAACTTTCATCCACAGACCATGTTTTATGCTCTTTCACTGGAAATGTTACATTAGAATAAAATCAAATTTAATTGGTTCTTAAGTAACTGAACAGTCACTTTAATTTTTCTTCAAGTGCAATAATTCATAAATCAAGTAGCTCAAATTCTAGCACAGAATGACAAGAAAATAGAGCAGAACATACTCAAGTGGAATATAAACCCTGCACAATGAAAGGTGATTTTTCTTAATCTTAGCACATCACCATTTTATAGACATCACAAAGCTACCAAGACATAAATACTCAGACTTAGGACCTGTCAGCCCTGGGATGCTACACAAGTCTTCAACAATAACTGATTAACAAAGACTAATAAACGATAGGATTTTTGCTGAACAGGCTGGGATTTTAACAGCAGATGCAATTTCCCTCACGCACACTAGATGGAAGTATGTAAAATCTTAATTCTTTCCTATCCTGTTCTAAATTTAAGTGGCTGAAATGTATATCACACTTGTCATGTTCTGAGAAGGCTTTTTTCTTTTACTTGCAACCTTCCTCATTGACAATCTATATGTGAAAAGGTGCCCTTAACTAGAAAACTGTGGTGCAAATGAATACCAAATAGGAGAGAAAATACACCAAATATGGAAATATATTGTTATTTCAACTAAACGCATTCCATTTCAAGAGCATTTAACAAGCACTACTGAGCTCTAGCACAGAAATCCCAGTTACATTTTAGAAAGAGTTTAATTGTCTTAATGAAATAACAGTTCTAAAATTACTGGATAGAAACAGGCATTGGGAAAGGCATTAAGAGGCTCCACAAACACAGTGGCAGTTTTGACTGAAGAAAAAAGGAAAATTTAGAAAATACTGGGAGAACAATACATGCAGCAACAACCCAAAGTCTTGCAAAATTATCTAGACACAAATCAGACAAACCAGCACAAATCAGCAGACCATGGAAAGGCAGCAGGATTAAATTACACACAAATCTTCTGGAAAGTATCTTAAAAGTGACTTGTTCCAAATCAGGCCATTTCCAAATTTAAACACAGCAAGTTCACAGAGACTAAGATCAAAGTAATCACAAACCTAAGATCAAGTAATGGTGTTGCCAGGAAAAAAAGGGAATCAGGAAGAGCCCTTTTCCTTTGCCTGCTCTGGCTTTTTCACGTATCGATTTTCCTCTACATTCATTCACAAATGCTCAGCATAGCAGTGAACAATTTAAAGTTAAAGGATGCATGAAGTAGAAGCTCCAGGAACACGTTACCTATTCTACAATATAAGCAAAAGCTGGAGGTTTTTCCAGAGCTGTTGAAATTGTAAATCATTAAATAAATAAATCACAATCGGACTGGTGAAATGGGAGATAATGGTAAGCAAGCAAATAACCTGGTTTCCAGGTCCACGCCACAGGGAACGCAGTCTAAGCTCAGCTCTAACTGACTCTGTTCTCAATAAAGCACCAGGCTTTGTCTTCACGGACCTCATTTACCTCTTGAAACTCGAGAAATAAAAAGTAAACACAAAAAGGAGCGGGCTAATTACACCTGATGCAAGTCAGCTCTATTAGAGGCCCAGTTCTAGGCTGTGTTTGTAATCAGGAACTGGGGAATGTGTTCAATGTACCTTCCAGTAATTGCAGGCAGGAAAAAAAAAAGGGGAAATAAAAAAAAAAGGAAAGGCATTAGATTATCCCAACTTAGAAGGTCAAAAACTAAGAAAACCAGTGACAGAAAAGAGGATGGATTAAGACCAACAACTTTGCTGGATAAATGAATAACAAAATAACCATGAAGGGCTCTCATTTCCAGATGTCAAACATGTATTTTTTTTTCTATTTCGTATTTTTAAAAAGATTAGCAAAGGAGGAAGTTTAATTTGGCGAGTGGAAGCATCTGTGTCAGTTTTTGAAAATGGCTGATAAGATGCCTTGCATCCAGCTGAATTTCAAAACATATTTATGGTATTGGGCTGATACAATAATTAGACAACTCTTCTCAAAGCATTTGATATGCACAAACTAGCTAGAGAGAGCAGCAAAAAAGTGGCAATGAACAACAGCCCCGGGAAAGGGCAGGGCTGGGATATGGGAGTCGCTTAAAATCCATGCTCCCAATTTAATGGAATGAAAGCAAGAACATGGACAACACATGGACACCTGCTGCTGGCCACAGCAAAGGAGGCTCTAATATATTAGGTGTAGGAAATGGAAAACAATCCACAGTACTGAATACTGAATTATGCAATATGCATGCAAACAAGAAAAAATACCTCTTAAAATATATAGAGCTATTCACTGTGTTGTTACCCTGTCTATAGCAGTAAATCATTTTTCTCCACCAGGAACTCCACATCAAGCACATAAAAAATTGCTTGGGCAAGGTTAAACTAGGTGAGCACCCTTGCTGAGAAGCAGAGGGAAGAGAGAACACCAAAGTGTTCCACCCGTCTCACGATACAGCCCTGAGATACAGGAGAAGCAAAATCACAGAAAACAACTCAATACAAGACCCACTATGAATAGCCAAGTACGTCATTTCACCTATTTCCACTTGCTCTCACATGGTTCCCAAATTAGAAACAATCAGAATCCTACTGGAAACAATATCCAGCATCTTAATTGGGCTGTCTGTACTACATACGTCAGCAGCACATCACTTGGTAGATCATTTTTTTGACTTTATTTTTTTAAATACTAAAAATAGTTTCACTTTCATGGTTCACCTTCTCTTCATCATGCTACTGGAGACATCATAAGAAATTAAAAGGCATTTTCACTCCTTTCATGTAGGCCTCAAACTGAACATGCTAAAGACCTGGACTTGTCTGGAGGCAGGATT
>JAVCKT010003483.1:0-14686 GCA_032273925.1 Rhynchotus rufescens | reverse complement strand
AAAAAAAAAAAAAAATCAATGCTCTTTGTATTTGAAAATATTTCAGTTTCTTTTTGACAACTATGTAAGTAAATTTTACTATTATTTGCTATGTATAAAACGAGTTACATACTCAAAATTTATCTTCAAAGAAATCTCATTAAACCCTCTACAAGAAGGTCAGAAGACTAAGTCCTCTGTTGAAAAGGTGAGCTACAAGTCATTTTCCAAAGACAGGAAATATATATTCCTCTGTGCATGTTCTAGTAATATCCAGGGATGACAGAAAAAAAATATAACCTCTTTGTCTTCTTAAAGAAACAGGAAAAGAATATATTTACCAAATAGTACCCATGCATCCTTTAATCTAGAAAAGGATCAATAATAAAAGTTAAACCTATATAGCTATTAGCTTCTGGAAATAATGCTGAATAATTCAAGGAATATTTTGATCACAGTAAAGGTGAAATTGTTTACTTACAGTCTCGCCCAGAAGGTTCCTATTCCTAGAGCAAAGTGAACTTCCAGAGCACACACTACTCACCTCTTCCTCCAAAGAAATCCACTGGTTCTTGAGTCACAAATCTTTGTATCAAGCATGAGCGCTTGTTAGGGCTTCATCATCAGCAAGTGAAATCAATTGAACAGAAAATGAGCACCACCCAAAGAGTGTCCCTTCATCACTCTATGGTAGGTACAGTGTAGAGCTAACATGATACGTTGTGCCTCGCTGGCTGGTAATCATCAACTTCCCTGAGGACTTTTAATTAGGGAGGGGGGGAACAGGAAGGTCTACAAGGAATTTTTGAGACAGACTCATGAAACACCCTCAAGAACGACTCCCAGTGCAAATATATGTTCACCTCTTCAGAGAAAAGCTCATTAAAAACTAGCAGTTCTCGGTGGTTTTATTGCAAACCAATCAACCTGAACCTGTAAAGGAGCCTGACCTCACCCAGATTCATGGGTCCTCTATTTTTGACTTTACCTGCTAGTTATAAGAATTGATTTCAAAGGTTCTAAAATTAGCTCTGTACATCAAAGTACTGTTATAACATGTCTCAGTAATGTTGCAGTTTTACACATTTTGCTGTTCTCTGTGTGTTCTCTAATTGGAAAAGTGTAACCCTTAAATCCAGGAATTGGTGACTGAGTTAACTTTTCTCCTGGAGGAGTGCTTGAAAATTGACTTCCTCATAAGTGAGGCTGTTTCTCTGGGATGCAGGTGGAAACTGAAGTGTAGTTCTCATAAAGTTAACAAGGTCACTTTGCTATGCTCAGGCCTCATGTAATTTAAGTCACCTATTGCCAATGAAGGTAGGTAACATTCTCCACCATTACAAATCAGCCTTTCCAAACCAGAATCAGTGATCTTTTGCAGTTCTTAATAGAAGAAAACTGCCCCAAATCATCAAAACCAGAAAAGATTTTTAAAAAAATCTACATCCTCATACAATTGAGTTATAAAATGACTGTGTGTATATGCTGGGGTAAAAAAAAAAGTGAAAATAATAATATGCTTTTCTATTTAAGTGTTTTATATGGATAAAGATCTCATCATATTTGTAACCGCATCTGTATCAATACAGGCAGGCAGCACCAAACTGATAGTTGCCATGCCAGATTACTAATCAAGAAAGAAGGCACCTCTATGTCTTGTTTTAATCTTTAACACCTTTTAGCTTCTTTTCCTCACGCTTCTGCCATCTCTGCTTTTAGGCTGGAAGAAACTGTGAAGTGGTAAAAAGAGTTTGTGCTCATAAAGCTTTGATGACTCAACCATCTGGCTGGGAACTCTCATAAAGGAAGCCCTGCAGAGGTTAGGAAGGTCAGAAACTATACAAGCCAGGGGCTGAAGTGGGTCCTGACTCTGCTCTGCCTGGAACCCAAATTCTGCCCCATCGGATGTCAGCCTCCCTCATCAGCCTCCAAGGAAATGCACTCGCATGGGCTGCTGACAAACAGGACTTCTCTCTCCTGCTTGCTTTCATAAATCTGTGGAAACATAAAGAAAATCTCTCTGCCTCTATCCCGTTGTAATCGCTTCCATCCTCTCCCAGTGCTCAGCTCATTAACAACTGACCTGAAGGCAGGAAAAAAAAAAAAAAAAAACTTTTGTATAATGGTGCCTTGCCGTTTAGAGACTATAAAAGTAAGCAGGTCTGGTTCACTTAAAAAAAAAAAATTGTTCTGGCAAACACTTAAGACTATCTGATTTTAAAGGTAAGCTAAATGATGGGTAGTTTGCATTTGCAATTATTTTTCCCCTGCTGAAATGTTATCCAGAGACACAACTGTTTACATTGCAATTTTGTTCTACATAGCCATAGAGCAACATATTTGCATACAATGTATATACACATAGGCACATGTAAAGTTGCGGTTTTCTGCTGTACTGATTGCCCTGGCAGCAGATAAGTGCCCAGCATCAGGTTTATGAATTGCAGGCTTCGTTAGTCTTAAAAGGGTAACAAAGGAAGATGTGTCCTAAAAAGTGTCATCCTTCATCTGAGAGGGTAGTGCCTGACACATTAGGAATCTATATGCTCAATTAACCACTGGCAGGCTCATTTTTTCTGAGCCTCTCACTCACCCTTTCCCCCCACCTCTTCTCCCACTCCACCCTTCTTTCTGACCAAAGCCCTGACTATATGCAAGCGCTCAATTACAGGGTGGCTTGAGGGATTACTTTTGGCTGCTACTTGTTTTCTCCCTATTAGTTTCCAGAAAATGGCTAAAGAATCTTATTACAGTGTTTTGCTTTTGATTGCCAAAAATGAGTAAGTTTGGATCCTTTGCTGTTAGAAGTTAGTTCACAAATTAAAAGTCTATCTCCAAAATTAACATATTATGGTGATTACACTGTGGTTTGTATTCATAGACCTTCTGATCAGACTAGTTTTTGAGGAAGAACAGTTATTTATTTTTATTTTCCCCTCAAAAAATATTTTTATCAGTTTGAGATTAATTTGTGAATTCAACATTACAATTTATTCTTTTTTCATCTTTATTTAAAATCTATCCTTAATTACACAGGCAGCCTTCCAGAAACACTTTCAACAGTGACAATTTGGGGTGGAAGGAATAAATAGGGGGAAAAACATAAAAGGAGAGAGGGCAAGTTAACAGGTAGGAAACGTAACCAATCAGAACACAAAGCTAGCGTCCTAAATGGTTAATCCCCCATAACTATTAGCATACACATGCTTAACTGTATAGTAGACCTGATTAAGTGTGTCTGTACATTATGCTAATCCCTATGCTGTGATTGGCTGACTTGATTAATGGTACACTAGACTCTGTTCAACGATGGAAGGACGATCTGCCAGGTCTCATATCCGCCGTGCAAAGAAAACAGGGGAAAATAAGAGAGCAGCAATACAGCTAGTCCTCTAAAGAGTGGCAAAGAAAAGGAATGAAAGAGATGGGTCATATTCCTTGTGCCTGAATGCTAGTTTGAAATATGACCTTTAAGAGATTGTAATTGCTTTTCTATTTTTGGTTCTTAAAATCTAAGTACTCCTTCAAAGTTGTTTTTGGATAAGTCAGACACTTATTCTAGAGTTTGTTCATGCTTCTTTTTGTGTGTTTCCCAGCACCCATACACGTGGTGGCACCTAACACAGGAAAAAAGCAATCAGTCTGTATTAACTGCCTTTTAAAATCTGTCCAAGAGGCTGCATCATCATCATCAGTCTCATGTTTACATATCTTTGTCTCTCCAAATGCATATAGTGTGCTGTTTTCAACTATACTTTTAAAGTAATTAATTCTAGTTATCTTTTAAAGACTGATTTGAAGTATTCCTAAAGTCTTCAAAAAGAGACTGAATTGGTGGGTTTTTTTGATCAGATGCTCAAGTGCTCTAATGATCGGAGCATGAAAATGCAATTCATTGATGCTCCACCCTGTCTGTCTGTAAAAACAGATGATGCGTATTTGGCTATACTCTAGCCTGTTATTGAGTTATTGACACTGAAAGTCAGCATTCTTATTAAGCTGAAAGGACTTGCTAAATGGCTTCAATAGAAGCTTAATTTTTAGATAAGGAGGTTAAAATAAACCCTTGGCTCATCTTTTTCTTTCTCGAACATATCCTGGTCTATGTGTATTAGGTAGGCTTCTATCATCTAAACAATAAAATTCACGCTGATTTTCAAATAGCAGTGTGAAAATATGAAGTGCTTGGAAACTGTATATTATTGATACACACCATCTGTTCTAGGTCAGGTGCATAAACTCTTTCAGCCATGTATATTTATCCAGAGCAACTTAAAGGGATTAAACCTCTGGCCTTTAAAGTACTGAATAGCTTTTCTTGAGTTGCTTGAATGAAGTATTCACGTGAGGTCAATCTAGTTATAACGGGTCAAATTTACCTTGTGTTCACATCAGCTGCTCTTGGCACAAGTTTGCCGGATGGCAAAAACTCTAGAATCTGCTTCCATAATCAAGGTGCCCACAGACACCTTAGGCATAGAGGTCTGGCAGTGCCCAGAGCAAGGAGCTTGAACTGGGACATCATACCAGTTAGGCTGGTAGAGAACTGTGACACAGTGCAAAGAAACTGAAAAATTCATAATAGTGGGTTTGTTGGAGCTCTTCTTGTTCACCATCAGATGAATCCTTTCATGGTCCATGATTCAGGTCCTGTGAAAATGTGTTCATTGAACACTGACAGTACAGATGTAAGAGACTGACATCTCTAATACTTATTTCTTAATCATGATGCTAGTCATGACATCATCTCTAATAAACCTTTTTAAACAATCAAGAGAGAAATACAAGCCTGCTGAGAAAACATGTCACACCAAAACAATATGTGACAATGACACTGATTAAATATTAGTTAAATTACTTAATTTTTATTGAATAAGTGAAATGGCTATTCTTAATCACTTATTTAGTTCTGGTAGTTAATTATCATCACTGGAATAATTCCAAGGATATTTATTTACTTTATAATGCATGGGAATCGTAACTGCTTCAGATAAATCATTCAAAAAAATCCATACACCAAGAACAAAGCTGTCTAGAGCCAGACAACCTGAAATGCTTCAGAACAAGGTGCATCTTAAACAGCCCTGTCCTGGAAAGCAGTCTTAACTTAGGTAGAAACCATGTTTTTCTCTTCTGATGGTCCACAGCCCGACAGGTCCTTTTGAGGACCTTGCTGTTGATTAAACAGAACAAGCTCATTCTTTTGAAGTGTGGATGGTGGTGGCAGCATTCTCACTTGTATGCATAACTGGTGCTTTAAAAATGTAAAATAAAGCACAACATACTCTACATACTTTTTGTTTAAAACCACAATTGTTTCTTAAGAGTTTGGCAAGTAGCAATTCAGGAAAAATAGAGAGATAGAGGAAGTAGATCCTTTTTCACACATATATTCCCTACTTACGCCTTTTACTTTCCACTGTTTTATTAAAGACTCATCTCATTTAAGTGCTGCAATTCAGACATCATATTACTGTCTCTTATACCACAGGTTCTTGCCCAGAATATGGTAGAGACAGGTTCAATTTCCACCAAAGCCCGACAAGTTTAAGGGATACACTCATCTCTTAAAGACTAAGTTGTTTGTGGAACAGTAAAAAACAATTATCATCTTCCCTGTCATTCCTGTGTGATTTGCTCTAACACAGCAAATAAAATGCTCATTCTTCAAGAAAGATCAGAGTTGCGGACAACAGCTTCTGCTTAAGTGTATTCCTTTAGGAAAGATCTTCCAGGACTTGGAAGATCTTGTATCTTGTATCCTGTCCAACGACTTCTTGGCCTTACAGGTAAGTCAGGGACCAAGATGCTTAAGCTGCTATTACCTGGGCTGCACCTGAACTCCAGGCAGGTGTGGAGCTGCTTAGGCAGCCTGGGAGTTCTCATGTCTCCTGTTTGGGCAGCAGTGTGGGTCTTTTTACCCACAGCCTTATCTTGATTTAGGTGCAAGTCACTGCTGTTTCTGTTAACAGAAATTTATTTAGGTCATAAAACTCACTAACTAAAAACATATCCTTATGTCTCTAAGGAATTCTCTTACAGTGACAGGGAAGATCACTATTTAATATAACGTCCTATGGAATGAAGCTACCCAGAGGAGCACGCTGCTAGTAAAATCTGATTTCTGTGAATTGCCAACTTCTGTTAACTGAACTAATTGCCAGGGTCTTTCAAAAAAATGTTTAGGCTGATTAGTAGAAATATTTAATAAACATGTCTTGAACTTAAGAGAGCAGCAGTGTGGGCTAACAGCCAATGAGATGCAAAGTCTGTTCATATTTCAGTTTTCTGCTCAAATGGCTTAACAGTTTGTGACCCTGCTGTTTGTCAAATAAAGGCGTGAAAGTGATATTTTGCAGTGTGAATTTTTGAGGAAAGAGTTGATTTATGTTAAAGAAAACAAGCAGATTACTTCTTAATGTGCCTCTGACATGTCTCTGCTTCTGGTTATAGAAGTTAAGCCATAATTTCCTCCAAGATCTATGGCACAGAGCAGGTGTAACTTGATTTTGAACATGATATTTTGCTGTTTGACACAAAGGGAGAGTTCATGTGACAGGAATATACACATGATTTACCTTTATTAAAAGTTTTTATGAAGAGGCCAATGCTTTTTGTGGGTGACTTGCAGTTTTTGCCTGTGTTCAATGAGAGTGTGAATTTGTGTGGACATAGCAAGTATCTCAGTTGCAAATATGAGCAAAATATCCTCATGAAGTAATTTAGCAGAGAAATCTTTCTCTCTGCTTGAGGGTCCTGTAAATAGCTTGACACTCTTCACTGAAAGAAGGAGCAATAACATAGTTCTACTACAAATACCTCCAGCAACTGTAAATGTGCATTGAGCAAATGCACAGTTGATTCTGCAAGGAATTTTCTGTTACTATAGCTGCTGGGAAAATATGATAAAGTAGATTTTCAGCTTTTAACTGTGTTTTTATTTTTGCCTAGGAGGTGTATGAAGTTTAAAATCAAATATTAAATAAAAATAACAAAACAATTGCTCAATCAATCATCCACGTGTACTTCCAAAATTCCACTAGTCCTGAAAAAAGGCAAGGCCTCCATCTCAGAGCCCATCCCAAAGGAATTTTCTGCTTTTCTATTTATGATGTAGTTTATCACCTATCTATCTCCACTTTGAAGGAAACTTGAAAAATTTGTATTTTCAGCTACCTAGAAAGTGAGAACTGGACTTTATTTGAAATAGCTAAAACCCACTTAACATCTGAGTGTGGAAAATATGAGAAAAAAGCCTGATATCAACCCAAAGAGGTTATCATGTAAGGGAATATTCATGGATTTGTTTCGGTCTTTTCCTATATACCCCAAATTATCTTGGTAAATTCTACCTGTCTTTAGTGTCTATTTAAGACTTTGAAGAAACATTTATAAAAAAGGCTATTCCTAAGGAGCTGGAGAGGAAGGATTGAAATGAACATAAGCTGCCATTAAACTGGCAGCATGTGCTAACAGTTGCATCTGAGATATCAAAGTTTTCCTCCATGCCTCCAAAGGAAGCAAGTTGCTTGCCTTTAAACATCATACAGACTCCTGTGAAGTCTGAAGGAAGAAAAAGAAAAGAGCCCAATACCTGAATAAAGACAAGAAGCAGGGCATGTAGGTGAATATAAAATATGGCAGCTCTGTATTTGGACATTAGTGGAAAGAAAAGAAAAAAAAATGAAAATAGATATAAGCTGTGATCTTTCCCAGCATAATGCTTATTACCTCACACATACAGTAGATTCTCAGAACTTTGAAACACTAGCAAGAAATTCAGGAGAAGAAAGATAAGTGATTTCTGGTTATGTGACAGGCAGAATTTCAGACAAGGCAGAGGCATAAGGTCTTCTAATTCTTCTAAACACAGAACCAAGTGAAAGATATTTTCAAGATTTCCTACCTCAAAATGAGACTCAAACTTTAATAAAGACAATAAAGTCATAGGTGTGGAATGAACAGCATTTTCTTTTTGAGGCATTCGTCAATAGAGATGTTGCATAGGCAGAAATGTGCAAGATGAGAAAACGGCTGAATTCAAAAAGGTTGGTGCAAAAATTCAGTCTGAACATGATAGATTTGGTGTCCTGGTCAGAGGCATCAGCTTGATGGAGAATATGAAGAAGTCAGTAGATAAGCAGAGAATATGTTTCAGCACATTTATTGTTAGGTTTGGACACCCATAGTTAATAATTTCATTTTGTAAATGTTTTTAAATAGGTCGTTTAAACAGATATATTTTAAAGGGTGTCCATTGCCATTAAATTTGGAATTTACAGAAGAATAAAACATATATTGCAGGAGTGCAAAGGATCAGAAGTCTCTGCAATTTCAAACATTTTCTCTTAATAATGATCTGAGTTCAAAAAACATTTTTGCATTTTAAAACTTTACTTTTTTTTTTCTTTTCACATATAATAAATCTCTATCATCCTTAGAATGACACTGTTGACATTTTTTAATTGCCTTAGAATAAAAATAATCTGCATTTATTCAGGCTGTGAGCACATCTGAGATGTTTTGATCACAAGGAAGAATTTATGTGAAAAAGAAAAGTGAATAGTTGTATTGTGACTAATCCAGGGTAACTCTATTGCAACCAGTAGAGTTACTCCGGAAACACCAAACAGAGTGGAGAACTGAATTTGACAGCAGGACGGTACAAGGTGCCTGAACAGAAGGTTTTGTGATAGCCTCCTAGAATAAAATGTGTAATCGCCTATAATTATGTGCACTTTGGACTGGAAAGTGCAAGGGGTATGTCATTCACTTTGTAACTTACACACCTAACCTCCTGACACAAAATCCCCCATTTCAGCCCTACAGTATTCTTGCTCTTCCTCTCCCATGTGTACTATAGAAAGAGAACAGCTGTTCATCTCCTTTCATCTGGGATTCTCCTTTTGTTTGGCCTTGACTACCACAAATCACATCATTACAATGGCCATTCTAATTGTACCAAAGGCTTACACAAAAACAGATCCACTTCAAGACTTCCATTCAAAAACTCCTAAAATGAACGGAAGACTAGTGTTTTGCTGGTTCTTAGGCCAGATTATAGTCTGTAATCCACTTTTTTTGCTCATACCTGACAAGATGCTGCCCGCAAACTGTAGTCTGTGTCTTGCCTTCCAGTCATGGCTAACGGGCTATATAGGATAAAGGGTAGAGGCAGGTGGTGATAGAGGTGTAAGCACAGAATCTGTAGTCATTGAAATTGTCTCTGTGCTAATTGGCAGGAAAAGGGCACTGATAGGCATGGATTGTCAAGATGGCTCCTCTGACCCTTCTGCTTAATCCAAATGAGTAATTAATGAGTGTGTTATGATTAGCACTGCAGTAAACTCCTCACTAGACAAATACTTTAAAGCTCTCAGGCTTTAGCTCACCAGCTGATTGCCATTTGGCTAGCAGATTTGTTGTCCTCTGAGAGGCTGAACACACCCATTAGTTGTGCAGGGGGAGAATACAGCTAAAAAATAAAAATGAAAAATCCTACCAAAATGACACCACAGTGAAAGTGGGAACAAACATTCTCTCAGAAGACCTGACAAAGCAGCTCGTAATGTATGGGACTGCTGTGTATCAGTTAGCAACTGACGAAGTGAAGGAGAAATTGTGTACCGAACACCTAAAAAAAAAGAAAGTGTAAAACATGTATTTAAAGACTTCTCTTTTTATTCTGGAAGAATCAGCAAAACAGGAGACAGGAACCATTAGCTTCCCTTTTCCACTGGAATGCACCAAATAGATTTATAATGGAAAGAGGTTTGTGTCCAACCACTTTAGTGCCAGTTCTGCCCAAAATACTAAGACGTTTGAGACAGATTTGTTCTGATATTTGCATATGTATTTAATGAGGATTCCCTTTTAGCTTCTCATAGGTTTGGGACTGTTGAAATTTCACAGGAGAGGCTGGCACATTTGTCAGTTGCTTCTGAGGCGAGATATTCTTTGCTATCACCTCAACGCAATGTCAGCTGAGGCTGATGGAGGGCCTGTGTGCAAACACTAGATGCTCTCAGTTCAGTCCTAGGTAACTTGGAAGTAGTCAGTGCTAGGCTGGGTGACTCATGAGAAAACTCAACTGAAGATGCAGGGAAATCCTGGCAGCCTGTGGATCCAGGACCAGCGGCATCCTACCCAGATGAAGATCCCATTGTGGGAAAGACATAGAACAGAGGGTGTCCTACATGTTTTACTGGCTCATATCTTTCACAAGAAGGGCCAATCTATGTTTCCACACTTAGCGGTCAACTCAACTCTTGCCAATTGCGATTTGTGCAAATTGAACGGGAAATAAATCCAACTGAAATAAAATAAGAACCTCCTTGCAAAGCGCATTTCAGGCTTCATCCAGCAAGCCTAACTCCATTTCACATGCTAATTACAGAGATTATAAAGAACAGGCCCATGCAACAGCTACCTACCCCTGCCACTGCCCTTAAAACAAACGCAAAGGACAATTAACAACAGATTAGCTCCATGTCCTAGTTTGCCATGTGAGGATGATCACTGACCTTCTCATTTCATCCTCATTAGTGTCTCAGGCCAGCAGAACCATTGCTCTTTAATCATCACCCATCGTCCTTAGGGTAGGCACATGGAAACAAATGATGTGTTGCCAGGAAGGTCAGGGGTCAAATATGAGTTTTGTTGTTGCTGGAGTGCAAACTAGAGGCAGCGGGGTCAACTTTGGGGCAAATCTTTGCGGCAGTCTGCTGGAGTAGAGAAACTAAACTGAATGCATGAAGCATGACACCCACTGTGTTTTTGTTTTCTCCTTGAAGCTGGAATTTATTCAAAGTTTGCTTTTAAAAAAAAAATATATATTCTTTTTTAGTGACATGCAAAAACATGCAGTGAAAAGCAATTGGTGATTTGCTTTTCTTACCAAGAATGAACTGTTAACTTGCAGAGGGATGGAGTATGTGCATACGGAGTGTCACATGATTATTTTCTTTTTCTTTTCTTTTTTTTTTGCCTTTTTTTTTTTTTTTTATTTAAAAGCTTAATGTTGTTAATAAATTTATTAATTATGGAAACTTTTAAGGCTGCTTATCCTCACACTGCTGCTACTCCGGTGCTACTTTCCAATTTGCCATGGATAGCCTCTGAAGACTGACAGGGCTGAAGGTACCCAGTGCCAGTGTAAATGAGCCCCATTCATTTCTTGCCATGGGCATATGGCATGTCATTGTCCTCGGCCACCGAGGCAGAAGTGATGCAATTTGTTGGCATGTCCTGTCACAGCACAAACTATCTATCCCACTGAGCCCCTAGAAAACAACAGAAGCCAGAAAAGGGCAGCCAAAAACTTCACAGCTTTATCACAAGAACACACATGCACACATCACCCTGTTAAAAAAAAATCCCCACTCCTTTTTGGATTTCTGTGGGATTTACATTTTTTTTCCTTCTTCAGCGTCTCAAAAGTTATTGTCTAAACTAACACAAAGCCTGATCCTGTTTTTGTCTATGACAAATAAGAATTAGGTCTTCTGTTTCCATCTTTTTTTTTTTTCTCCTAAGTTTAAAATCTAACTTTAGCCTAAAAACATCAAACTGCACAAGTTCAGCATGGTATCTGTGCGGCACACTGAGAAGTCATCAGTTAAAATATAATACTTTAAAATAAGAGATATGATAGTAGGAACCCTCATAAGTTATTAAAATAATTGCATTCACTGGCTGAGAAAAAAAAAAGAACTTGTTTCCTTTTTGAAAACTTAAAACTTGAAGTGGCACAGAAATCATAGCAGAACTTCAGGATTACTTTATGTTCCAGTTAAGTGAAATTGAAGAAAATAAATAAAAAAAAAATCCAGTTACTATACAAAGCAACAATAAAGGCTGAGCACAGAGAAATTTAAATGTGGGAAAGAGAGAGGGGGAGAGAGGTAAGAAAAAAGCAGAGGGATGAAGGAGTGACCACAGAACTTCCCAGTAAAAGTTAAAAAGTCCTCACTGTCCTCATTTGCATCTGACAAGCACAGTTGTCAAATGCTACACTGAAAGCAAGGCACATGAAAACTTAAAAAAAAAATAAAAAGCCAGAAAACAATAAAAATGAGATCATTTGGGTAAAAAAAAAGAAAAAAAAAAAAAAGCATTGAATACATTTTCCTGTCCAAAAGTCATCCACCTGTGTCAGTCCATTTTCTGGAGAAATATACATGCTTAGTGTCTAATTCAGCATTTCCTCCAATGAGAAAAATATGCTTCTAATTTAAATCTGCCTTTCTGCCTTGAAGAAAATGTTGGTTTAAATTACGAAAGAAAAATGTTCTTGACAGTGAACAAGCTTTTCAAAACTACCAAATAGTCTGGAGGTTTTCCAAAAGTCCAAATTCTTGCATATTTTCTGATTACTGATAAAGATATTTTGCATCTGTAAGATTTACAACCCATTTTTGCCCTTCAGTAATAAACTGTGCAGCAAATAAGTTGTGTGCAATAAGTAGCGCTGCAAATCAGATAATTAGAGGTGACTTTGATCAGATTTCCACTGTAAATTAAGTATGTGATAGAATGAGAGTGTGAGTTTTACAAGGGCAAATTTGTACCCATAAAATGAAGTCACATATACTACAGTTAAGTGAGAGCTGGGACCAAGGTGAAAAGTTCAAACACAGACCCAAACTTTTCCAAAGTTTGTGATATGCAATATTCAATTCAAATATTTTGATTTGAGCCCATTTCTAATTATATTACTGTATTCCTATAAATCAAATCAAATGCAACATTTAAGCTGGGATATTCAGGCTGGTTAGATTTAGAAAACAAACCCATGTAAGATGTCAGAACTAATTTTTGTACAGACAGAAGTATCATGCTCCATATGGTTCACATTTCTAAGCATTGGCTTTTGTGCACTAACTAGGCCAAATATAAGCCTGTGTGATATACATAATTACATGGTCTGTAATTATTCATATTTCTATTGACGTAAATACCTCTGATACACTGATTTCTCAGCTTTATTTGATAGTGCAGAGAGATCTGGCTAACTTGTTGCTACCTTCCCTCAGAAATGAAAGAAAAAAGTAGATCTGCCTGATACCTACTTAAAGTTTTAATCTGAGCTAGTTCTACTATTCTGATAGATCAGGATTGTTATAGTGAGAATACAGTACTCATTTTAAAAGCACATTTTCATAACTTACTGAAAGCCCTCACCTTTGAAGTTGAAATTTTCCATGATTGGTCTGTGGAAGAACAGATGACTACTTTGCAAACGCTTCCCTCAAAAGTCTGAAAGATCAGAATACAGTTTTCACATTAAAAGATAAGCCTTTTAATCTTCTAGTAAGTAGAAACACAAGTAAAAGGGGTTAACGGTAAAAGTAGCAATTGAATACGGAGTGAGTTTTCAGTGAAAGAAGTCTATAACTTTGTTCAGCATAGTAAATGATGGCTATGAAAGTATGAAAGGCATGTTGATTTGAGTTGGTGACTAATAAATCCAACTGTCTTACACCAAGGCTCCAGTAAACTTGACTTTTAATTTTCAAATGCTTAGACCAAGGAGCTTCTCTACTTGCCTGAGAAGAAATTGTGGTTTACAAAATTAAAGTCCACCCCTCAACTATGAATGACCACATTTCTTTTAAAACCAAACAATTAGTTCAAGTGAAAATAAAAGTTTATAAAAAAGCTTTCTGACTTCTCATGTGAATGGCATGTAACAAAAAATATCATTAGTGGTCATGTGCAAGTCAACAAAGACCATTACCAGAGAGCATGGATTTTGTAATGGAAGTGAGATTAACATAAACTATATAAATTAACAGCCTGGCAAGAATGGCGTGGCCCTGTTTGGCCAATACATTGATCATGAATACTACAAAGCAATACATTGTTCATGAATACTACAAAGTACACACACACGCATGCTCACTCACACACAGCAAGGCAAGAAAATAGAAACCTCTCTCAAAGATACTCTTCAAACATTCTAAAACTATTTTATACTAGTAATAACAAACTCACTGCAGTAAATTTCCTTCACATTAATGGCCCGCTGGGGTTTACAGCCTACAGCTGCATCTTAGGCCATAGACTTTCCCTCCCAGCTGGTCACTACTCTAGAGGAAGTGTCCTGCACTGAAGTCATTATTCCTCAATTAATGTTGACTGTGTAATACAATGGGTAGAAAATGTAAGTAAGATTTGGGTAGATGAATGTAGTAAGAAGAACACGTGAAGCCGTTGCGGTGAGTCAATATAGCATCTGCAAAGGTCTTATGTTAAAATTCATCAGTTTACTTCTCTTGATCTACACCCCATCCAAAACATGTCTGGTATATTGTGAAGAATATTGAGGGAGAGGAAGCCAATCCTTCCATCACTGTTTCATAGTTTTCTTTTACCATAGTAGTGACATGTGAAGGCCCTAGTAGTGACATGTATAAATTCTTTCTGAGACTTAAGACTGACATTACCATAAGGGGAAAAAAAAAGAGATTTAAAATATAGATTAAAAAGAAAAAAGGAATACAATTTGAGCAGTGTTTAAGAACAGTCTTACTTAGATGGTCAAAATTCCTCAGGTTGAGTAGCAGAGTAATGCAGTTTCCGTTAGGTGGAAGTGGCACTGTTTTGAATATTGATGCAGAAAATGCAGAAGGAATCACAGAATCACAGAATCTTTAAGGTTGGAAGGGACCTCTAGAGATCATCAAGTCCAACCTTCCTGCTCAAG